>JAAAKL020005721.1:0-14774 GCA_010016065.2 Carybdea cf. marsupialis auct. non (Linnaeus, 1758)
TAGTGCTATGAGAATCAATGGGAATTGTGGTAATAGTAGTAATAGGAATAGTAGTAGTAGTAGTAGAAGTAGTAGTAGTAGTAGAAGTAGAAGTAGTGGTAGTATTGGGAGTAGTAGTTGTAGTAGTTGTAGTGCTAGTCTTAGTAGTAGATGTACTAGTAGTAGTGGTAATAGTAGTATAAGTAGAAGTGTAGTATAGGAGTAGAAGTTGTTATTCTAGACATGGTCCTGGTTGATAAATTTTATGTTGTCGCTTTGGAAATGTATGTTGGAAGAGGTAAATTGGAAAATGGCCAAAACGCGGGCACATATGATCACTTGGTGAGCAGATAGGGGAAAGGGAAAGCACTCGCTTTAGAGTTAATAGCAGTTAAGCTGTACGTAGTTACAGATCGGCAAGCTATCTGTTTAATTTTGTCACTTAATGGCGATTTGGAGACCCTAGCTTCATAAGATTTTCTGCCGTAATACGTGTAGATTGTTCATCATGAGGAATCACTCAGGTTGATTGTCGTGCAAATCGCATCGCAAATTGTTTTTTATCCTGCAGGTGATATTGAGTTTACTTTTAGAATAATATAGCAATTTTTTCAGGTTTCGTATGAGGATAATGGTGGACCAGTGAAGGATTCTTTCAAAAAGTAGATTCCTTATACTTTTCAATCAGTCGATTTCTAAATAAATTTTGAAGGAATCTTACAAGTAATGATATAGGGCTGATTAGAAATACAGATGAATGTATTACAGCTAACACTTATGGATAAAATGCAAGGGGACCTTTTTTAATTGGTGGAGGAAATTTGTCTGCAGTAGAGGAGACCTTTACGCCTTATATCATGCCAAGGGAGAAATTTATTGGCAGAGAGTGCGTTAAGTCAATAGTTAGTTCACAACGGTTGGTTATATTCTTCTACTTGAGGAATCAAAACAGGTTGCTTGAGCTGTTAAATAGGCATTACTACTTTGCAGACCACTTTTAAGCTAAGTACGTTCTTGTCTGATAAAGTAATAATAACAAAATAACAATTAAATTCAGATTAAGGTAATTTCATCTCCTCGAAGTGAGCTCATGCAGTATTAATTTTTTCTTCGTCGTGAAGATTCTTGAAAGAACATTATTTTACTCAATTCTTATTAAGATGGCGACAATGTCGAGCGTAGAGCTGATTAAAATCCTCTATCTTTGGTGAATGTCACAACCTCTTTTGAGCAGAATCTACCGCTTCCAATCTTTTGGTGTTTAGAAATATGGCTTAGTTAATAAATCTGTCCTTCTTGTTTCTACTCGACTTAGACTTTTTTTGCTGTGTAGCTGACTAGGTACAATTGTCAGGTCAGATAATTATTAAGAAATTTAAAGGAAATTTATGGAGTAAATCTGTGTTCATTTATGTAATCCCATCCTTTAGATGATACTTGGTTCTTATTTACGCCGCATCAAAACAGACAAAGCAAACGGAAAACGTTTTATCTCACTCAGCCATCCTTTTGTCAGTAATCATGGTCTGTCATCTTCTGGTGATTTCTTCTTGCGTCGTTATTTTCTGCGATTGCTTCTGTATATAACATAGCTGTATTTTTAGTGTCATAATTCATTAGCTTCAAAACCTATCCTGCTTTGCTTTTCAGTTCCTCCACCTACCACACCTAGACCTACAAGACCAAATACAACGACTCGGCCATCGACTCCACAACTTACTGCTTATGCCACTACAATTTCAGATACAACTATAAAGCAAACAACGGAAAACAAATCGACTAAGGGAGGAAAATCTAGTACCACAAACGGCAAAACTACTAATAAGAAGACAACCGGAGGCACGACAACCGGAGGAAAATCAACTTCTTCCGGATCATCAACAGGGGGAGGTTCTAGTACTATCTATTCTGGAGATTCTACAATATCGTCAACTGAGAATCCACTTACGATAACGCCAAAAATGTCTGGTAAAATTGACGGAATGGAGGAAGAGGCTTCCATGTTTTGGTTGCTGACAACATATTCACTTCTTACAGACAGAGATTTTATAGCAGGTGAGGAAGGAATACTATATTCATTATACTTATATCTATTATTTATACTTATTATATATTCTTTTTACTATATTTATATATATATTATATACTATATTTACAAGACCGTGTAGCTTTCATGAAAAATATACCCAATTACTGTGACGCCAAGAAACATTTCTTACTCTTTATAACTGCAGGTCATATTTACGTATTGAAGCTTTTTACCGACCTTCAAATTGCAGAATACATCATTTGGAGTAACAGTCAAGGCCGCGGTCAATGTTTAAGTGCTTCAACTTTCTTATCGTTGGATTACCACAGTGGTTTTGAATATGATACCCTCTCTCATCTGTACTCTTAGGTAATCCTAGCAAGACTGGGTTATTTCAGATTCCCAGGAATAGGGGTTGGATTTGGTAGTAGGCTCGAGGCTAAATTGATGCTAATAACTCTGGAGATATTTGTGGCGTGGGTATGAAACCTGACAAGTTATGTCTCTCCATCTATTAGCTTAGAATTAAAGTTTGTTGAGGTGAAGGCATCACAGAAATCCAGAAGTTTACAAGTACATAAACGGCAATCAAAAGAATAATAATTAAAAATATATAAATAAATAGATATTAAAAAAATTAAAATTAAAATACATTTTGGTAATAGTTTTAAGTAGGAAAACGTACAATAAGCTTGATATTTTGCTGTCTTTTTTAAGACCGCGAAAGAAAATTCTTTTAACTGTGATCTACCTTACCATACAATTACGAAGTCGTGCTATTTTCTTTGTGTGCAAGTAAATATGTCCTCTGCCAGCACTTTGAGACCAGTTCAGAACATTTATTCGATAGTAAACTTTTGACAATTATAATACCTGCATGCCTTTCGATGATGCACAAGTTACATTTGTCCTTCCTGTGTTTACACTGTTAAAGGACGCATTTTGGTTTCTAAAGCGTTTCTTAAATTCAGTACTACATGATCCGATGTTTACGTTCCCCTTACCGGACACCATCTCGGTTACCTACTTTCTCGAGTACAGTTGTTCTCATCCCTACAATTGCATCCAGGGATCTCGTTTCTAACCTCTTTTTCATGACTTGTTATATTACAGTTGTGCTGAGTAATAAGACTTTTACAGTTTGCCATGGAAGAACTGCTCACCTTGTCTTCCTATTAAAAATCTTACTAAAAGGTGAGCGTCTGGGGAAGCACTTATCTACTTACTGACGAAATGCCTTACCTACATAGCAGGGATAAGGAACACAAAATCATCTGGTTTAAGCTACCACTTAATAAAGTGTTTGCGCAAATGCAAAGATTGGTTGAACTTAAGGAAGGCAGTAAGCAATTTCATGCTTTGCAAATCCCAGAATCCAGAATCAATAAAAGAGTTGTCCAAGTGGTAGGGGAAAATGACGAACGTCCCCTTGCTTACTTTGTATCTACATGTACTAAAATCTATTTTAATTTGATCATCACACTTATAACTGTTCTAATCACTGTTCTGAGACCATACGTTAGACAGAAATATGTCCTATAAAGCGTTTTTTAGAAACAGTTTTAGTAAGACAGCTATAAAAATAACTTTTTAAAGTTTGAATGGAACTTTGATACCCTTGGAAGGTTCGGGTCGCAGTGCTGGTACTGTTTATAATTTCTGGTCACCTTCTACTTTTCAAGTGAGGATAGAATAATAATTAGACAGAAAAATCCCTAAATACCAGAATTATTTTAATATTAGGGCTAAAGTAAAATGTATAAGACTTGAAGATATTAGAAAAAATTTTAGTTGAAGAGATTGTCAGTTCAATTTTAAAGTGGTTAATTCTCTCAAAGATTCTATGGTCATCGGCTGTAATATGGCCATTCATCTAAGTTAAGATTTTAATGCTCTTTCAACAAAAAAGTGGTTTTATGCAACATTTATTGAACACAGTATACAGTACTACGGCAAAAATTTAATTAGTTTGAAGAGGTACTACAGAAATCGAAACGTATGTCACCAGCGGGTTTCCAAGCCGTGATCCCCCTCTACTAACGTAGTTAGGTGATTTCCGCTGATAGCTTATTCTAGTCATCTCATTAGCTTCCAATACTTCACTAGTAGATATCAACATCTAGATATACGCAAGTTGGAAGACCCGTGCGTCTGCGCCATGTCACGTGACCATGGAAAGCCCAACTGACATGCTTTTCTATTTCTCTAATATATCCTCTTTTCTTGACAAATATAATTATGTAGCCAACTTCCCAACAAAATGTATGCCTTAAAACTTATTATCACCTGACATTAATTTAAAAACTACTAGCATGTCAAAGGTCAGGATTCAGAATTCCAAAATTTAATATCCTTCAAACTACAAAAGTCATTTCATTTTTAGCCTAATCTTTTTTGTGAACAATCTCCTTGATTCTATGAAAACATAAATCGGCTTAAGAAGACAATTTCAAATGCGAGCAGTAGAGAGGCAAAGTTAGACGTATTAGATTTCTCAGGACTTATTTGCAGCTCTTGTAATAATCACATGATGATCTTTTATGCAGATGCAATACTTGTTAAACCTGTCTACAAAGCGATCTTTGAACTATCAAGTAGTTCAATTATCACCTCCCCCTAAGAAGTTGCTGGCTGATACACCCCTTAATGAAACCCCACAAACTAGCTATGTTCGCGATGAGGAAGACAGTTCTTCGGAGGCTAATTATTAAGAGTCCTACTCCAACAAACAGCTCGAAATCACCTCCGGTAGTGAAAAAAATTCTAAGCTTTGCCGAGTGGTAAACGACCGATCAGTAAATACTGAAAATGTACATCATGATGATGAATATTGTAAGAGATTGCCCAACCATCTTTCTTATTGACTAAACGTAAAATCATTGCAAAAAAGGAATACAACTGATCAGTGTTTAAAAAGAGATAAAAAGACTATCTACTTTTATTATACTGGCTTCGTAATACTGATGATGATAGTAATCCTACGGTTATGGCTAATAAAGATGGAAAATTTACGGTCAACTTTCTTTCTTTTGACTCACAGTCTTTTCTATCCTATAGAATTTCTTTCCTTTCCTTTTTTTCTTGTTTTTATAGAAAAAAGGTATTCTTACGTTTATTGATGTAACGGAACGGAAAAGGAAACGACCATATTTACGCTACTACTCATTTCAAAAGTTACCGCTATTTGTATATAGGGGAAACTTTAAACCAATGTAAATAAGCATCTGTTGCATTTAAGTCGACCATAAATAACTAAATAATCCGATTACCTCCACGCAGTAATGTTGCCTTTTTTACGTATGCCAGACAGCAACTATATACAGTGCCTTCAGAGAAATAAAATCCTGCTACACCAGGCTTCGCAAAAAAGGTCAAAGCATCTTTTAAAATATTTACACAGTAGTGGCATAGTGATTGCGTGTCAGACCCACAATCCAAGGGTCGTGAGTTCAAAAAGACCCTGAGCTTGCCTGCCATGATCCCAGAGGTACTGTGCTCTGTCATCTGCTCTCGTAAAGTAAGAAAACTATGTTTCGACAGATTACACAGAGAAGGGACTGCAAGCATGAATAGATGGTTATCTGAAGGGGGAATGTAACTCCGTTACTAGTAGTGTTTTGTGCCTTGAACAGCGTGAAAAATAGTTTAAAAAGGTAATTGAGTTTTCGGAAGTATATCATCGCCGTGCTGAATTGATTGATAGAAATTGAAGACCCTGTAGTCTGTAAATGATTATGTACGTGATTGCCGTAGTTTCTCAGCAGAGATGGATAGGGTGAAGTAGGAAGCAAAGGAACAGACCGGCCTTCTTCATTGCATAATTGCACAAAACACATAATTTCCAGCATTCATACAAAGCCTGTGTTCTGTGCCCGATTGCAATTAGTTTGTATTTGAGCAATCTCAAGTAGTTAAATATTTTTTTTTAGGATTTTAGTATCTATCGAATAACGTAACAAAGACTACATATTGTGAAAAGGCATGTACAGAAATTAGATATGTAAGGAAAAAACTCGTAAAAAGCATGAAATAAGCTATTGATGAAAACGGAATAGATTATATTTGTAATTGTCAATCAATTATTGGTAGATTAAAAGCTACATACTTTACATAGGGGAATTTTTTTTCATTTAAAGCAAAAGTCTCCATGTTTTGAAATCATTAGAACGACAATTTACTCCTTGAGCATAAACACTAATTCACACACATTCTACACATTTACTCTCCCCAGGGCGTATTTACAATATTATAATTACAGCTTACTAGACTGTTTGAACTTACTTTGGAATAAATCGTAAAGTGACCTCCCATTTTTGATAGCTTACACTGAGACAGAATGCATGCGAGTTGTATGAAGTTGATACATGTTTAACTTCTTTTTGTTCTCTTTTTCATTTGTAGCAAATGTTACTCATCTAGCCCTAGCGGTTATCCTTGCCGTATTCATCGGATCCGTTTTAAGCGTTTGTTTTATCCTCGATCATTGTCGTCGTGTGAAATTACGAAAGATGCGTAAACTCGAAACTCTCGAAGATGGTGACGATCATATGAATCTGGAGTCAACTCATGAGAACGGGCCAATTCTGGAGGATTATGAAATGAGAGAGGTATTTTTCCGTAGCATGAATAAGTCGAGACAAGTGACATCAACCATGAATGGTTCAATACCCAGAAGTTCAGAAAACATTATTGATCCACATGAGGATATTATCAGAGTGGGAGAAAGAGTACCACTCCTCTCGGCTAACGAACCATCGCCGAACGAGCGGCGAATCAGCGAAATTTCGAATGTATCATCAAATCCAGACAATTTACCACCTCCCCCTAAGGAGTTACTGGCTGATACACCCCTTAATCAAACCCCACGAACTAGCTATGTTCGCGATGAGGAAGACAGTTCTTCTACGACCTCGTTGCCACCTCCACCTGATACTGATCGCTGCGATATGGGAACTTTCCCAGGAACTCCGAGGCTAATTATTACGAGTCCTACTCCAACAAACAGCTCGATATCATCGTCTTTGCAAACGTACGGAACATCACCACGGACATCTCCGAAGAAAGTCCATAATGAAAAAAGACTTAATAATGAAGTGTATACGGAGCGCAAAAGCTCGCCGCGAAGTAAAACTTCCAATAATTTATTGCAAAACAATGTTTCGGTCCAGACAAATGAAATTAACAAACTTAATGACTTGCCACATAGATTAGGGCAGACTCTAAATCCGAATTTTGTTGATATTCCTGACATGTATGTCCACGCTGATTCTCCTTCCGAATTAGGAGATTCGAATTTGGCTAATCTAGAAACTGCTGCCTCGTCACTACGCAAGTTACAGCAGATATCGGAACAAATTGACGTAGTAAAGAGCCTTTCTCCAGACAGTTACTATGGAGTTCGATCTGACGTTCCTTCTACTCCAAGAACTGGAGGCAGGCTGCAGCCTGTAACTAAATCTCAGCCTGGTAAACTAGTTAGCCAAGGAAGTGTCAGATCATCTCCAGATATGTCAGCTAATGCTGGTAAAGCAATAATGCAGCCCACGACACTAGATAGATCTTCTGATAAAGAGAGTAAACGAGAGGCTGCTATTCATAGTCCAAAGAAAGGAAGATTGCGAGTATTACATGGTCATAAGAGCTTGGACAATGGGACTTCAACAGACAAAAGCGATGCCACGGAGTCTCTTGAGTACTATCCACACAGTGTTGACGGAACACCCACACGACGAGCACTTAGTGCAGACAAAGAGGGCAGTCCAGTTTCAATTTCAGAGATTCAGAAAGCGATGTCTCCTTTTGGTTCGAAACATGATACACTTACTAAGCAAATTTATGCGGTTCCAAAGCATAGGTGTGGATCAGGCCATGATCATTCGTGCATTTGTGTCCCAGTGAGGACGGGGAGTAACAGCTTTACTTGTGCCTGCTTGGAAAAAGCAAAACACGGGAACCCAGGCTGTTGTCTTGGTGACTGTCAAGAGCAAGAGAAAGACGATTATAAAGGTGAACCGTATAGTCCAAAAAGGCCTAGACCTGGTAAGAGCTCCGGTGAGACAGGCAGAAAAAAGACAAATAGCCAGCGGAAAGCATCTTTCAAAGAGCATCATAGTTTAAGTGATTCGGCGGCTGGACCACCTTATTCTCGTAATCAGGTTGAGGAGTCTGGGTACCATAGTCTTGGGTCTGCTTCAGTTGGAACAGACTCCCTCCCAAATAGTCGTAAGTCAACTGATATCGAGGAAGGATCAGCTACCACATCGAGAATTCCACGTGTAAGTGCAATAAAGCGACCAAAAGAGACTTCTTATAGCTTAGATAGAGGCTTATCCAGGAGAGCTGGTGGCGAGTTTCCTATGCAACATGACAAAATGATTCCAGTTATTGTTCATACATCTACAAACAAAACTGGACGTCGAAGGCCTAGGTTTGAGGGAGCTGTTCCCATAGAAATACGTCCTTCAGAAAGTACGTCAGATGACACAGATACTAAGGAAGGAGTTAAAGTTGTCGTACGTTCAAAATCTCCACAAACCAAGACTCATCGTCATTCTGGTGACTTCACGCATGCGTTTAGTGACTCGGCTGCTTCTACAAGTGAAGTCAAGGACATCAAAGAAATTAAGCGCACGAGAAAGTACTCTTTAGATTACCCACTAGAAAGGGATCAGTATAAAAATGGAAATGTGAGGCTATCACCGATATCCGAAATTTCAAGTAGCAGAAAATCAGCATCAATCCAGTCTCCGCAATCTTCGCCTGAAATGGGCCGAGCGAGTGCTGGTAACAATAATAAGTTTAAAATACAAGTAGTGCAAACAATTGATGTAAATAAACACAGAAAGGCAAGAAAGGTATAAGCTTTTGATTACGAATGTCACGTTCCAAGTATTAACATCAAGCCTGATATTTCAAATATGGCCTGGTGTATGAAGAAATCGACATTGATTTTCAGGCAAATGTAGGTTGAAATTAGAGAATTCGAAGAGTCTACTGAGATTCTAATCAATAGAGACGTTCAATGTAGCAACAAATTTGGTTCTTTAAAGGAATTTACTCCTTGTTGTTTACTAAACTTCTGCTAGAGGTCCATGAATTAACCTCAGAATGGGTAGTAGCTAAACAGTTACATGTACCAAAGTATATTTAAAGCTTACAGCTAAAGGTTATTGAATTTTAGAAGAATAAATTGTTAATAGGGTACAGAGAATAGGCAGTGAGGAACCCATAATTATCGTTTCCGAATGCAAACTCTGTAGGAGGTAAAAATCCAAGGAAAGCCATGAAAGTAGGATAAGAAGTGGGTGGAATTTTAATAGAGTAACATCTTTTGGATTCGTGCGCTTGTAAAATAGAATTATGTCGTCTTTTTAAGGGAAAAGAAACCTTTGAACTTATTAGAGTAATCACGTACGTTTGAATACATGCGGAATCAAGAAATCTCAATGTCTACTGTTTCTTTCACTCACTTTAAGAGACTGGTATGGTCTCCAGTAAAATTCGTTCTCTTTCTTGTCAGTTGCGAATCTATTATAACATGTAAATACAGCGATTGAGTTGTCATAATTTCGACTTTGGAGTTCTCTTTGTCGTCTTTTTCTTGTCAGTTGCAATACTTCAACTCGAACATGCAGTGTAGAATCTACGTTTGATAGTGAAAGTCCATCTCAGAAACTTAATCACTTGTTACATGCGAAGTAATGAAAGAGAAAGCAGGTGCCCTGGTAAGTGTCTTAGGAACTGAAATTTGCTGATTGATACGTTGAATTTGAGCCCCCATGGTCTAGTGGTTAAGGAGTCGGACTCACATGCCAGATTTTGTGTGCTCGAATCTCGCCTAGCCCGATAGAAAGACTATTAGTTGGGGAAACAACGGCAGACCACCCCTGTAAATGTGCACTCCCCCCGCGACATTGCCCACACTGACTGGGCAATAATCTACTTTTGAAATCGAGTGTGTCCCCAATAAAACACAAATAAAACTCCGTGACTTTGTTCTGCGTCCATGTTGGAAGAAGTTGATGAAAACAAAAGTAAGTGCTTCCCTGTGAATAGCCACATTCTCCTGTAAAATTCGCCGATCTAAAGACATTGAAGGGTAAGAAACATACAAATATGCTCTCACGGTGTAAATCAAAGAAACGGATATGATATGTGGCTAAAGTAGAAGCCTTGTCAATATGGAGAAATTTAGTAACAAATGTCAACAGATTAATGGCCCTTCCTCCTATGACCGAGAGCATAGAGTATAACAGTTAATGTCTTGTTAAGCCGACTACATATTCATCACAAGATCTGTGCAATTAAACGCTCTATGAAGTTTGCCATCGGAAATATGGAAGGATTCCGAAGTTGCAAAGCGTAGTATTTCAAGTTGATTTCCTAAAGTCCTCGATCCTTTTAGTAAGTTAATCAGTCTTTAACCTTTCAAGAGTTTCTCGTTATTATTACGCATGTAATACATGAAGATGCTGTATAAATGAAACACGTCACAAATTCAATAGAAACGACTTTGCTTATACTTGCAGCGAATTGTGTTTCACATACCCCTCTGATAAATTTTAAAATCTTGGTACTGATTAGGGTTTTTCATAACCTGGCCTCGCAATTAGCCGATAACGTAAAGATATTTTTTATATCTTGAGTGGCATGTTGGTTTATAGAAATGAGCACTCTTTAGGCAACAGTTATCATTGGGTTATTTCCAGCTACCTGCCTTCTCATTACACTCACATACACAGGCTCTTTAAGGCCTCAATATTTTGCCAAAGCATACCACTTTTCAGTCTCGCATCATGAGTCGTTTATTAAAGTCGATTATTATTATTGGCTAGTCCGATAAATCGGGAACGCGTAAAATGCTAGAAATTTAGAGGTGTAGTTTCCTAGAATCTTTTTAGATGTACTATCCTAGAAGGATATTTTAACTATAGATGTACTTTCCTAGAATCAAATTAGAGTAAGGATTAGGGTGCTAGTATCTACTCTCACCAAGGGATTCAAGGAAAGAACATCTTGGCAAGAAAATTGCTTTATCTTGGCAATTCTAGGTTAGTGTTTACCCTAAAATTCTAGCATTTTACTACGACCCCGATACATCGATTTAGAAACCGATTGATAACACGTGTTTTCACTTATCAAATATAGTATATGTTAAGAAAATAAATATAAAAGCTACAATAGCTTGATATTAAAAGGAGACATTTGTGGGAGCACCAGTTATAATTACCACCGGGACATGAGATTAAATTCACCTCAATAAATTTGGCGTTTTTCCATTACTTTCGTACGCTCGAGTTTTAAGCTAATATATATGAAAAGTTCTCTTGTTACGTCTCCTTCCCCCACCAAACCCCCCCCCCTACTATTTTTAGTAGATATAGTCACACTTCAATCGTCACAGTTCCCTTTTTATCACCTTGTTCCTATTATAGTTTCCTTGTAATATATAAAAATCAGTGCTTACTGTAAGACATGCAAGTTAATATAAAGTATAGAAATGTCCAGTTCGTGTGAAAAGCATTTATAAGAGATGGTGCCTGCGACGCCATAGGTGCCCGGGGGTATGGCTCCTTTGCTTTTGGGGCTTCTTATCATAAACGTTATTAGCTTTTTTCTACAGAACGTGACCCCCCTCTATCTCTCCGTGAATGTTTCTTGAGCCAGAGGAGAGCAATGATTAACAGTCTTACGAAATTCTACCATGTTCATTTTGGTGCTGAATTATGCAACTGAGTACAAGGCCCTTTGCACCTACAGAAAGGATGCTGTGAAGGTCTTCACTAAAATCGCCTGAAAACAATCATCCTACTATTCTTGCTAAGATTTAGTCTAAGTCAGGTAAATCCTAGACTTTTACCTCACAAGTCAATCTAGTAGTTTTCTTTTATGATTCTGTACGCAGTGTATAATGATTTAGTTTTTCTCATATTATTATTATGGAAACAGTAGTGAAAATAACCAATCTAATCATCATTTTATAACCGATAATACTCTTAAGTACTTAATAAGAAGAGCGACGGTTATCCTTTTGTACGGTTTTTCTAGCACCTTAGACTTTATGAGGACCCCCCGTATACTAAATCTTACTTTTCGTAGAGCAGTGTTTCCTTCTTCTGAGAGTTTTTTCCATGGAGAATTTTTAATCATTATTTATAACCTTTTTTTTCATTGAGTCCCAATTCCTTGAAAAATGCATTTTTTCAAACAAGTTTAAACCAAAAATTGCTTTGAGTTTCACCATGAGCCATCTTCACAAAAAATTAAAAATGAAGTTTATCTCGACCCTTTTACCCCAGTTTTGCAACGCTCGTTTAAAAAAATTTAAAAAAACGTTTGACCCCATCAGACACCTGAGGTTGCAGAACGTATATGAGATTTTCATGGACATCTTGGAATGCCCCAACATGCCCGATACCTTGTTGATGTGAAAATCAAAATGTGAGTGACCTGAAAATCATCTATCAGACATTTCTACGATTCTAAATACGTAAATTGTACACTTTAAGGCATTACACCCCATTTCATTGGAGATTTCACTATGCGAGCAGTAAACTTCTTATTTTGAAGCAAGTAGGATTGCATGCACATCTGATACATTTATATTTAATCGTTCCTTACTATAGGTAGGCTTGCAATGCAATAAATCCCTTTTACACAGGCCTCTGGCATTTTTGTTGAGCTGTCAAAATCCTCCTTCATCACAACACATTAGAAAGTGTTGTCACAAAGCAAACAGGGATGGATGCAGGTGTCAAAGGACTGCAAATCAAATTGGGATATCTAAGTATAAGCTTGTATATTCCTACTGTGAAAGTAAAACGTTGAGTCCCACTCCAAAACGACCCTACAGAAACGTAAAAAAATATTTCTCACTAAGACAATAGGACAGGCTACATATCGCAAACTTATATAATTCATAATCTATAATATTTAGTACTTATATAACTTCATATACTGCATATGTGATGTACCATTTGCGTGCTATACGAGAATCGGAGCAGACTACTTTTGTTTTAAACGTCTCAAATCAAACATTTGCTTCTCGACCATTTGGCTAGATACTAAGGTGGTATATGTTTCCTGTTTAACTAACGGAAGTGTTTTTGCTCTACAAAGAAGTGATATATCAGTCCTAGATTAACCCTACTCAGCTCAGACTTTTTCATCACTGATTGTGCTCCGGGCGAGACTTTTGGAGCCCTTTTGCCCTAAGTAACGTTGCAGCGGCATGTTGCACGATACTGGACTTTGGCGTTCTTTCCGCAATATTAATAGCTACCAAAATGTTTCAGACACTTTAGGCATCAGAGCTACATTTCATTAGAAAGTGCCTTCTTTGTATACCGAGGTCATCGATCATCACTTGCAGACAAGGAATTTTGGCTACATTTTATATCAATTTCACTTTGGCCATCAGTTTAACTAAACTCTTACAGTAAGCTATTGCAATTCATTTGCTTGCATAAAATTTATGACATATTAAAAGATGAAATTATTATTTGCTTCTAAATTTTTTAAAAAAATTGCTATAATAGGAACTTTAAAAGTAATCGTGTTCAGTTCTGGTTTCGGTCGGTTTTCAACCACACCTTTAGAACAAAAGTTTTGATCAGATGTGCCAAAAATGTAATAGGTCAAAGTAGCACTATTTGATGACAGGTGGAATAACAGTAAAATTCAGAAAGTTTGAACTGAAAGCTACGGTTTATAAATGACAGGCAAACGTTTGCTTGTGGGAGGGGGGGGCTCCAAAGACCACCAGGTTAATATTGCTAAACGCATGGGGGATTGATTTCGCAAATTTTATGTAGAAGTTTACCAATTAGCATAAATAGGTGGTTTTGAATTTTAAAAAGTAAGTGCTCATCTTTTAAGGCCATTAATCATAGAGGCGTGGGTCATGTATATCCGATTTGTCTGTTCGAGTGCAATGTCTGCTACAAGTCAGTTCCCTTTGAGGACATCCTTAACTATCCATTCCCATCTCATGAGCGGTCTCTGTACCTGGTATTTGGCACCTTCCTCCTTTGTTGCGTAGTCTCTACCAGCTTAATGTGTTTCTCTGTGCCACACCTACCTTAACCTACCACCTTGCCATCCTGGTAACTTCATTAAGAATGTGACATCTATCTACACTCCATCTTAAAAATCTAATTTCACCAAATCAATTCACTACACCTAAAAATGCTGGCATTTATCGAAACCAAATCGTCTGCAACATGAACCTCAGCTCTTGCTTTGCTATTCATGAAGTTATTGATTAATTTCGCATTGTTAAGAGCAAAAAAAGGAGATCTTAATGCTACTCCTTGGTGAACTACAGTGGATGTTGAAAATACGTCGCTCCCTTCATGTTTCTCCATAACCTTTGAGACGTTTTTTCATATGTCTCTTCAAATATTCTCTCTCTTGTCTGAAATATTTGCCTCTCTCTGGTCTCCCTTTCTTGATTTTTCTCTTGTCTGAAATATTTGCCTCTCTCTGGTCTCCCTTTCTTGATTTTTCTCTTCTCCAAAACATTTGCCTCTCTCTGGTCTCCCTTTCTTGATTTTTCTCTTGTCTGAAATATTTGCCTCTCTCTTGTCTTCCTTTCTTGATTTTTCTCTTCTCCAGAACATTTGCCTCTCTCTGGTCTCCCTTTCTTGATTTTTCTCTTGTCTGAAATATTCTCTCTCTCTAATCTTCCATTCTTGATTTTTCTCTTCTCCAAAACATTTGCCTCTCTCTGGTCTCCCTTTCTTGATTTTTCTCTTGTCTGAAATAT
>JAAAKL020005722.1:0-18917 GCA_010016065.2 Carybdea cf. marsupialis auct. non (Linnaeus, 1758)
ATGGTAAAGAATGTGATTAAAGGTTCTTTTCCTATTTCAAAAGTTTTAGTTTTCGAGGGATTAAACTGTGATTACTAACTGAACTGTTTAAGTACGGCAAGCATACTATCAACTGAAAGTATTTACGGATGCTTCTATCTTTCTTAAAAATCATTTCGTATTTCCCCCGTCTTTTCCGCACTACAATTCCATAATCATGCAGATATCAGTGAAGGACTTTCTACGATTCTTCCGAAACACTCGAACCAATACAGCTCTGGTGCGAAAGTATGTTTATACAGAGCAAAAACAGCTTTGATGCAATATAAAAAAAATTTAAGGAAAACCCTAGCGGAATCGATTACTGTGTATATTCGTTCATATTAATGGAGACAGTTGCCTCTCAAGCAATTACAAGCACAATTCAGGCCTCTTTCATACGTCGGAACTTTTTATGTACCGTCTTCAAAATACAAATTGAAGTGTCTAGACAACAGTGTTTTAAAATATTCTACAAATGGAGAGCAGTCGTATAATTTATGCATTAAATTCGGCGCATGAAAAGTTTAACGTCTGAATTTAACTCATACTTGTTGAATTAAGTGCGATCGGCTCGGTCTAAGTTAATAATTGGGTCTGCTTGAATATAAAATGCAGAACCAAGTTGATTCAGACACCGTACTTTTCATGGACGTATTTCATACTCTTAAGTTCGGCGTAAGAATGGCTCGACGCGATCTCCTGGCCTAAGGAACGACCGTAATGAGAATCTGTCTTCTCTAACTGGAATATTCATCAGTTTGAGTGGGATTTCTTTATTGCAATAGAAAACAAGGGGCTTCAAGAAACAAAAGAAATTCAAAATCGCAAGATTATGAACATTCAAAAAAAAAAATCCATCTGCTACCCAGTGGCCATCTCTGCATGACAATGTTTCTCTGGTAACAAATTTGACAATTCCATGATTCTGCACATTATTTTGCGACATGTCCAACCTATACTCTTGCCTCATTACCTTAAGAATGAATTTATTATCAAATAAATGGAAACAAAAATAATTCCCCTCAGGCCTTTAGCTATTGGATTTTGGTGAAACGAGGATAGCACCTTCTGGTTAAATTTGAAAAATATTGGCATTCTGTAAAACAGAAGAAAACATGCCAAATATATTCAGGACATGTAAGCTTTGGATTAAAATTTTGGCATCAAGCACAGTCAGCGATGCTTTTATGCTACAAAGTAACCCTTTGCATAGTGATCCTATGCACTTTAAAAGGGGAATTTTGGTGACAAGGGCCCCTTTAAATCTTTGTGTGTTTTTTGTGTGATGAACAAGCACCCCTGCTACAGTAAATGCACCCTTTTATTGAAAAATGACCTTTTATTGTGACTTTTTCAAACACTAAACATTTACTTTTTTCATAAGTTTGTCCCTTTTGTTGCAGATGGGCTGCTTAGGTGATCGACCTTTAGGACCCTTGGATGATGAGTCCTGGCTCTTTCCACTTAAAACAGCCTCTCTTTAGGGACATCTAGTAACCTGTTAAATAGGTAATCACCCATCTTCCCTCTAGGTGTACGTCTCCAAGATATCAAACAACAATTATAAAATATCATTTGCCTAACTACAATTGCCTTGTAACAGACATTTAACAGAAACTATCGTTAACTAACTAAGAAATGGTAAGTGATTGGCTGTTTGATTACGAGAGTGGGTGTGCCAGCGCGTGACTTAGGAAGTGACCATGTAAGGGTACAAATGAGTGTGATGGGGAGTGAAAGAGTCAGTGTGAGGGAGAAACATATAAAGACCGTGAAAGTGAGTGACTAGTGCAAGAGTGGGAGTGAAAAAATGAGGTAGTGGATTAGTGTGACAATGAGACAGTCACAAAAAGACATCACAAATGAATGACTGAGTATTTATGTCCATCAGTCAGTGTATTTATTGTCATTCCACCAAATAATTAGCTATCTCAAGGACTACAAAATAAAAGCTCTAAGAATATCTTACTAAATGGAGAATAAATCATGATAATCATACCATTTTTATGACACACACTACTTTTCCTGAGGGTCTTTATAATAGACTGGCTATTTCTTGCAATTCAGGCAATCTAAATACCTCCATTTGGAAATTATTACATGTATGGCTGGTTCGAATTTAGCGAATGACTGCACCATAGATGAAAAAATTAGATACATGTTGAAAATATTACATATGCAACTAATTTTTTTAATCTAAATTTTATAGGTTTTGCTTTTTTAAAAATCAGTTTTACGATGTGCACTCCCCTTTATAGGGGCTAAGGCAGTGGGACTTGCTGCTGGAACATAGAGCACACTTTAAGTTCGGTTGCCTTTCCTGACATCACCAATAGCTCTTTCAGGATTTGAAGACCCTCTTGATCTGAAGGCAAGGAACTTATCCACTAGAGCATGGCAGCTCTAGTGGCAGTTTTGCCACTAACAAAATTAATATAAGAATATACCTCCTATATTTCTGTTAAAGACCTGTGTATTATTTATTACAAAGAAATCAATAATAGATCACCCCTACCTCTCTCCAACTCAAACATGACTTCCACACAGCTATGTTCAGAACTATTAATATCCGTGCTCAGGCAATCAGGTTCTAGTATAGAAATTTTCTCAATACATTCTGATGCCCAGGGAAAATGGTACTGCAATGAAGATGTAAATAAGAACAAGTGTAAAAATAATGGTAAGGCATGGATAACATTCTCAACACTGATAATAATGATGATGATTATGAAAAGCTGATGGTGTAAATAGTGGTCATTACAGCAATGATGAATAGCTATCATGATGGTTACAATGATAATGATAATGCTGGTGGTGATGAAGATGATGATGATGGTGACAAGGACAGGGAGGAGAAGGATGTGGTGGAAGACTGTGGTAATGATGCAGGGGAAGATGAAAAGATGACAACCCTTACCATGATGAGAACAAAAAAAGTTATGGTGAATGATGTTGACTGGTGATGATGACCATGATGATGATAATAATAATGATGATAATGATAATGATAGTGGTATGACCAGCATGAGGATGTTGATGATCATGACCATGGATGATTACAACAATCATGATGATGATGATAATGCTCATGCTGATAATGGCAGGGCCATACCAAGGTCATGATTATATGGGGGCACAGCACCAACTGAAATAATATCATATGAAAAGGCTGTCTTGTTGTGTTGCTGCTAGTGCTTGTGTTAATGATGAGGAAGAGGGCAAGTATGGTAATGATGCTGGGGAATATGAGATGAAGAGAGCCAAAATTATGATGCTTACAAAATTGATCATCATGAATAATAAAGACAATGAAATTATACTTTTGAATGGTGATAAGAACTATGACAATGATGATGGTGGTAGGGGTGATGATGATGGTAATGATGATGACAATTATGATAGTGATGATGATGATAAAGATGATCACATTAATTAGCTACCTTGCATCAAGGACAATAACAAACAAGCTCATTTATCTTATATTCATTCTATTAAATGATGACAGAGCAAAGGATAGGTTCAAATTTTGCAATGGAGATGTGTAAGCAGTTGCCACATTCAAACCAATTACGTAAAAACATTGTTTACATGTAAATAAGAACTTACATAAAAACTAAGACCTCTTCTTTAAAGCTGCAGACTATAAACCTGAAATCAAATGATTTTACCTGAATTTTGGTAGTATTGGTTCCTTTATCTTCAGTCACATTTAGCTTGTTGTTTGTCAATCTCTTCCACCATAGCAAACGTTCCTTTGCCCACTGTCTGTAGGTCTCATTAATATGCTTCGATGGTAGAATGTGGTGGACTGATATGGATGAGTAGTTTTCCCACCTAATTGATGTAAGATCAATTGATTAGTTGGCAATAAAACTTTCAAGAATAGATACATCTTATCTATATACTGTAAACTGATAGCTGATAGATAGAAGTCAAAGTAGTAAGGAAAGTATTGTCTATAGAACTAGAAATGAGCTGATATAGTTTGGGAAATTTTTCTCGGTGTAAACACTTCAGTTACAGCAATTAACCTGGCAAAGCCAATGTGAAGACAAGATGGAAAATTAAGGCAAAAATGAAAACTGTTGAGGGCTCAAGTCCTGGCTTGTATCCTGTGGAAAGTGCTATGAATGCTACACGGCCAACTAATGTTAATCCTTCTCAAGGTGATGATGAGGATTACGGTCACTAACTTTCCCAAAATCAAAATGGAAGAGAATAATACAGAAGAGGAGTAAGCTGTAGTTAACTGTGAAAGCCAGTCTTTAGATTTGCTCAAAAGTTCCACTACCTTGGTGACACAATAGGTAAGCAATCAGTTGCAGTTGACAGTACTAGAGCAACAATTAAGAATGGATGGAGTAAATACCAGAGCAATAGCATTTCTTAATCATTGCAAGCCTGAGATTGGGAGCTAAAGCCACACTCATCATTGCCTGTATATGTAGTGCAATGATTCATGGGACTGGGACTTGGCCATCTTAAAAAAATGATGTGACAAGACTAGAAAGAAATAGTGCAACAATAAGGTGGTTATGTTTTACCAGTCTGAGAAATATGGCTACCATTTGAAAGTTGAGGAATAGACTGCATTTATACAGTATGTCCACTGTGTGCTTTACAATTCTGAAGAGAAGTGTTCTATTTCATAATGCCACCAAAAAATACCTTCTCTGTCTATGTTCTGAAATGTAACATTGGTAGTAAGTAGATTGCCTTACTGAACCACCTTACTGAATGTGATCATTTTATATTCAATTTAGTAAATAGCATATTTCATAGACTCTTCCACAGATTCACACAATCAAAGATATTTTGCTCAGATTCTTGCACTATGTTATACTTATGAGGAATATAGTGTATTTACAGTGGCCACAACCACAATCTTATAGTAATACATGGAAAACTGACTGGCAACCAATATCCAATATTTCCTTTTATATATATTTTGATATATTGTGGTTATAATAATATTCATACTATACATACATGTAAAAAGTTGTACATCAATGAAACTGTAGCATAGAAAATTGTTCATTTGATTAGCATTTTGATACAAGAAGTCATTAGAGTATTCTTAAATGTGACCATAATGAAGTACGAGCTTATCGTCAAGGTGGCGGAAGAATACTAAAGATAATTTGGCTGAGTTTATTATTAGTTAGTTTTAGAATTAGTTTTGAAAATAAATGTGTTTTTTTGCTTACCGTGGTAGTTTATCCTCAGCTTCTGTTAAAAGGCTTGTGTCCAGACTTCCCTTCAGAACAATCCCGGCACCGTGGTCCTGAAACGGTGCTAGAACAACAGGCGAAATCGTCCTTGTAGTCGCACACTTTAATTCTTCCATAGCTTTCCTTCTAAGGTGATGCAAAAAGGAGGAACTCTGGCCTACTTTTCCCTCTCCCACTCTCGATTCTATACATTGTTTTGATGCAAGAATTATATTATTCCTGTCATGAATACAATTGCTTGTTAGTTCGTTTTCAATATTCCTAGCTAACCGATTTCCCATAGGGCTAAGCCCACAAACGGTACCTTTGTTTTCTTTAAGTCCATGCCCACACCGAACAAACCAGTACCTTTCTGAGGCAGCAAGCACGCTGTCGAGTCTTCTAAGGCTCATCTTTGGTATACGATCTCGTACGTATCAGAGCGACTTTTCATTTCTTTGGCTGGCTTAGCTACTATTTTCCTGCATTGTGAGTCTGTCCTGTTTAAAGCTTTGTTGGTAACATTCCATAGACCAAATTAAGTATTGGGCAGACGGCATGGCCGACTCATTGACACATGATAATGAACATCGATAGGCTATGCAGTAAAACGTCTATCCCTGACCTAAATTTTCACACAAAAACCCATTAATAATATAAAAAAATAAATAAAACGCGTAAACTGTATTCCAATAATTCCTAAGCATTTACACCATTCATCAGAATATCATATCTAGTTTGTGATTCTAGAGTCTCCTCGGACTAACTCAGGGAATTTCGATGTTGATGTTAAGCACAATATTGTGATACCCTCGTAATGCAAACGAGGTTCTTGAACGATTAAAGTTAACTTGTGATCTCTTAAGTTGTGCAAGTTATGATAGTGGCCCCGGCTTTCACATAACATGCCGATTTGACAAAAGGTATAAATTTTTTTATTGAAGGATGTAATAGTTTCAAGCAGTAAAATTCAACAGCTTCTGTACTACGAACCTCAGACCTGACGCAAAAATCCTTCCACTGGTCATCAATTTGGTTTCACCCCATTCGGAACTCTGCCAATAGTTGCTGTTGTAATTTGGTGGCTTCCTTTCCCCTGATGAAAGATGTTAAAAAGAGGTACACTGAATGTAGCCTAGGTAAGGGTCCCAAAGAAAAGAATTGGTACAAATCGTCATGATAAACATTAACTAAATTTTGGCCGTAAACTAGAGCCAACCAAGGTAGCATCTCATGACGATATTAAAAAAAATTGCTCCAAGCATTTTATCACTTCAGCCTATTTGTTAATTATTAAGCCTTCATTCGATTTCAAGAAGAAAATAATATCGAAGTACTATATCCGTAAATATATGTGTCTAAATTTAGCCGGGTTTAATTTTAATTAATTAACACTTTGAAATTTGGTCACGTGGCCTCAATCAATCAGCTGCCTCTCCTCTTCTTTATCTATTTGAATCTATCAATCCAATTGATAAAAAAGAATAGGCGGAATCAACGACTTGTTTGAAAATGCCTTGCCAAAGTTTCCTATACATGTGACCTAGGTGACATAATTGTTTTAGGTTGCCAAAATGATTATCTCAATTTTCGAAGTTTATAAAGACTGTTTCTATGTACGTCATTGGAAAACGGCAAGAGGAGTAAGATGAAGCCAATTCTAGCTTGAAAGGTCAAAAGTTAGGGGGCGGGGGTGGGGGTTTACACTTTTACTGTTTAACGCTGTTAAAAGGGCGTAATTACTTCAAGTTGTATGAAGCCCCATTTTCCCGTCACCCTCAATAAGTTCCACATCCTCCTCATCGACGTGAAGCTTAAGCTTAGTTGTCAAAGTAACATATTATCACCATTTATTGCAATTCAATGTAATTTTCTTTATCTATCAGCTACAATTAAGAGGACATACTTTCCCCAACTAATGTTGTAGTAAAACAAAACCTAGGCCTATGCTGAATGCTTGTTCTACCCTCTATTCAATTAATGAAATAGAAGAGAGATAATTTCATTTTAATGTAATTCAATGCTGCGATTCCTTGAGCGAGTAAATTCTAAATGATACAAATAAGGATAAAAAATTGCAAGATTGCTTATGATCATGGCGATCTTAGTAACATTATAATCTTAATAACATCTTAATAACGTCATTAAGATCGCCCTGCTTATGATCGAAAGTTGTCAGCGTATTTTCAGACTTTCAAGTTTCTCGTAACTTATTCTCTTTATTTACGTCACAAAAGACAATAAGCTGATAGGGAGCCGTTATCACATGACCAATGACGACATATCAAAGACCATTTAAGTTTCTAACAGATGTAAAGTTGTAAAGTTAGCTTCCAAATTCAAGCTGTCCTTCCTAAAACTCTTAAGGATTTCTCCTGTATCTTTATATCCATCTCTTCATCAAAGTGTCATTAGATAACGGAAATTCTGTTCCAGCTATCCTTGAAACCTACTAAGATACCACTTTAAGTTGTCTACTTTCTGTTTTCAGAGAGAATTGTCAATGTAAACGATTGTGGCGACTTCCGCTACATGTAAAGCGATTGACAAAGAGGTTTTTGAAGCGAGTCCGTGTACAAAAAATAGTGTGTGGACTCTCACTTGCTTTTGGAGCCAGTATTACTAGGTCATACACACGCGAGATTTCAGATAACGGCTTTCAAACGGAAAAGATGTCAGTTTACAGTGACCTATATTTCTTCAATATCTTGAAACCTGATAGAAAGACAAAATAAGCAATTGCGATTTTGAGAACGAATTAGAGTTGACATCTCCGACTTTCATTCTACGATCTTTGTACAATTCCAAATCTTTTCATAAAGATGTGAACCAAGTTACGCATTTTAGTCCTTATCATTGAGACTGCTCTTGGATAAACAAATGTTTCAACTCTTTTTACTAATTACAGGTGTTACTGGTTTATATAAGGAAGTTATAACTAATACAGCCACGCTACCACGTCACAAAATGAGGGTAACGAGAGAAGACCCCAGTGGAGAATTATCAAGTTCACGCATCTCACGTTTAAACCGACTCTCATGTTCAATGATCTGTTAGTATATACAATCATTTGTTTTTCCTGTTTTGTTTGTAATTTTCTCTTTCATAGCCACTTTCTTAACGTCTCCTTTCTTTGTTTGCTTATAACAACTTATTGTTCTCACACTTCTACCTTGAAGGGTGATATTACGTGCTCCCTCATTAGACTGTAACTGTGAACCAATTTTGGAATGCACATGTTTATAAAAATTGATCCCATTGAAGTGTTGGATATGCAATTTTTATTAATTCGCTATCCACGGCATATCGACTGTGAAGGACTTGCGAAGCTGTTTCCCAAAACGTTGTGCATAGAGCATAGGCAATGGACAAAGTGCTCAATGTCTGGATTGCAGTTCCACTGATGGAAAAGCTCCGAGTGGTAGTGACACCTATGACTGAATGGTACTTCTACTGGTGGAAGTTGTCTGCGTGGAAGCAGCTCCAGTGCTAAATATCTTAGTTGCATTTGCACTGGCGGCAGCGGCCATGGCATGTCCTATAACTGTCTGAATTGCAGTAATATCAGTTGAAACAGTCTGAATGGCAGTGGCATCTGTGGCAAATGTCTAAATGGCAGCTGTACTGATGACAAATGTCTGGATGGCAGTTTTCCCAGTTTGGATGGCTTGGAAGGAGCTTGACGGTTTCAAGTTCCCTGTTCACGCACATTCCTGTGGTGTAAAGTGACAAACAATCAGAAACGAAATGGCGTGTTTGATGTAAACATTATCTGTTGCAGTTTCAGTTATACAGGTTGCAATTGCCTATGTGGGAATGACACAAGTGGCAAATGGCTGGATGGTAGGTACACTGGTGGATGACTAAACGGACGTTTTCCATGATCAAAATACTTGAATGGCGCTTGACAGGACAAATGGAAGTCCCGCGTTCGTTATCAACGCAATTCTCTGCGATGCAAAGTCCCAACAAGTGAAAAGAAATCAGAAAACAAAAATGGCATGTTAAACATAATTATATCAATATAATCCACGGCATTTCCATGCTATTTTCAATTTTATAATTTCTAAATAAATAACATATGTATTCCTGGGTCTAACCCAAGAAGTTATAAAATATACTACAAAAATACATTGGAGAATATGACTGAAAAGCAAATGGCAGCAGCTGACTCATGGTGTGATCAACTGTAAGAAATATCGTTGCAGTTGCCAACCAATGAAGCACATCAGATTGTCGCTTCTTTTAGTATAACATGATAAACGGCACCATTTACTGATGATGTTGATACTTATTGGAAAGGGGGGAGGAATGTCGTCTGCCTTTGTTCTTGAATTATGTACCCGTGACTTGAAGGAAGAGGGAGCGGAATTCGGTAATTAGCAAGTTTTGTCAACGACAGAGGGATATGTTCCCTACATCGTACAATCAAGTTATGTTTGCAACATGATGGTATTTACCGAAATCGGCTTGGTACTCTTTTGGGACATCTCATCCTGCAATCGACATGTATTCCCTAAGTAACAATTTATAAACTTGCATTAAAACATCATTACAGTTAAAAAATAGGATGAGAGTTAAAACCGGCGACAAAGGGATCGGTATGTTGCCCAAGTTATGATCGAGAATTCACCCGTCAAGACCTATTTAAGGAAGTCTTCCAGCACATAGCTCTAGTAAGAAAGGATCAAGTATTCAAACTACGTCCTAACCACATTTAAATCACAGCCCAGTTTAAATCACTAAAATTAAGTAGACAGGGTAACTAGAAACCAACAATTGCTTTTCCTCGAGTTTTAAAACTTAAATCTTCATATTGTTCGTCGATTTTCGCATCAATTTTATGTATATCAGCCAGAGTACGACGAGGTGTGAACTTGCAATTCGCAATACCTGACCGCTTCATATGAAAGCTGACAATACTTACAGGCGAAATTCACACTAGTGTACACTAATGCAAGTTTTCTTTTTCTCTTCACGTGCATAGAAACTACTCAGAGCACTGCATGGTTGACTGACATACAATTGCCTTGGTTTTCTAGGTTCTGTGAGTTATGTAGATTTCTTTCAATTTCATAGAGAGTTTTTGAGCAAATTGAAGTTTTCCAGGTATCTGCGAGTCTGCTGCTACCGTGGTAGGAGGGCATCGAGAATCTACGTCGGAAGACGGAGTTGAGACATTAGCTTGCAAGACTGGCAGAATGCACCGTAGCAGTTGCATGTTCGTTTAGAGTAGGGTAAACTGTTAGCTACACGGCCCTATCAAGGGTATTTGAACGGTTACACAAAACCTACATGGCAGTTGGAAATAGTGAAAAATCGACATGCGGATTGATTGCCCAATAATCGTTCGATGCGATCAGACTTGCGAAATGAACCCGACACACCAATTGAAAGTACACTGTTAAAGGAATTTCTCTACTTTTGCACATTTTAGCTTTACTTTTTCCTCTCCCTTCCAAATTTCATTAAACCCTTGCAAGCTATCTTAAATTGCGATTAACCGGCTAGAAAGGAAAGCCTCTTAAAATTTCATCCATCTAAAATACACCTCAACCGATTTTAAAATCGTTCTATTTAATACCCTATCAGGAACAATCCTAGAGATGAAGCCGTTGTTAACATTCATCATACAATAAATCGAGGCACATAGATTATACCATTTGTCTGTCAAAATACTATCAACTATCATTTATACAAGTACATGACTAACAGGTTTTCCACCTGCACAAAACAAACTTCTGAGGAAGGGTCCAGACGTTACCTTAATGCAAAGTAATCAACAATGGCTCCTCAGCCATGGTATCGAGTATATTTGACAGAAGTCAGCTGGATCAAAGGCGGTCAAGAATTTTACTTTGGCATAAGAATATTTCTTGATTCCGTTAATTTGAAATATACACACTTCAATTCATTAAATACATCCTAAGACTTAAGACGCTAAATATAGTAGTTTGATCGAGATGCCTTTCATACGATCATAACTAGCTTTTATAGAAATGGCGGATTGAGTTCTCACTTTTGACGTTTCATTACCAAAGTCCGTTTTCAACGCTATACAGAAATAATACTATTATCAGAGTTGCATAACATGATGAGGAATGTCATGGCATAACATCTTGGTCCTTGACTGACATTATATTTTGTCATTCATGTCTTTCTTGTTTGGTCAGGGTAAACATAGAATTCTGTCCTCAAAATTCCCTGAGCTTCCCAAGTTTCCCTAAGGTTTCTGACAGACATTCACACCAGCATAAAATATCATTGCCAAGAAAGGAAGTACTTTTTAGGTATCTGTATACTTCTTATACCAGAATTATCGTTACTATATATCACCTTTCACTGCGTTCTGCAGATGATGCGTTTTGTAAATCCCACGAGGTTGCCATGAGTTCCCATTTAAATCTATATTCCATGAGCATTCTAGATTTTCCCGATTCTCAAGGTGAGTGTCAACCCTGCTCGTTAAGGGATTCGTCTGTATAATTCCAGTTGCATGCAAAACTTACTGTATATGAACTTATTGTAAACCACGCATAAGAATGTAGCCCATGTTCCCTCGAAGGCTCCCTGATTTTAAACATGGCTGGTTAAAAAGGCAAACGTTGTATATTACCTCAACAAAGCAGAAATTAAGCTATTACAACAATCAAATGAAGAGTTACATGTTCCATAGTTGCATCAATATGAGGAAATTTGTGGTTCTTTTCACACTCACAAAACCATATCCTATGACTTTTGAAGACGCTATCTTTGTTGCTTGGGTTCTTATACTTTTTAAACTTTTAATTGCGGAGTAAAGTACGTCATATAGTAGTAATAAGAGTGGGAAACTATTGGTAGAAATGTGAGTCTTTCAAACATCCCTTGGGTGCATTACGATGAATTTTCCTTTGAATCCGCTACGATAAATTTCCCATGACGCCTTAGGACGAATTTTCGTTTTTGGTGCGCTAAGACGAATTTACGTTTGGTACCCTTGGAAGAGCTCTTGAGACAAGACAACCTCCCTTCGATGAATTTGCCCCTACTTACGATAGGATTAACTTCAAGAGGATATAGAGCTGCCCTGCATTAAATAGTACCTCTTCTATGATTTGAGACATCATATTACCTATTAGCTCCTCTTCCCTTTCATTCTAAGGACAGGAGGAACCTTCCAGTTATTCCTCTCTCTATTTCTTGATAAATCTCCCTGCTCAAAATTACATCTTCGATGCTATCGTCTAATGGCCACAAAGCCAAGAACAGCCAATCAGGTATGGTAAGGAAGTACTCCCTCCTACCCTTAATTGGTACCAATTAACCACACTCATATACCACTTACCCTCAAGCGTGGGTAAGCTTGCTTATTTACTGCCCATACATTTATGACATTGATATGATGCAAATGGGGCGAGGAAAGTGCTCAAGCGCGCTCCTAGGAGGAAAGGGGTCTAGACCTTTTCGTTAAAGTCATAAACGCATGAGCTCTTCTTCAATAAAAGAATCTAGTCTGTGTTTTCGTCACAGACCATCGTCAATCAGCACATTTTTCCCACCGTTTATCTCTATGCATTTTTTGACGACTTCTAAGGCCTTCTTCAGTCTACGATCTATAGCTTGAAGATGAGGCTCAGCAAGGACAGGATACACGGGATCGTTCATTAAGGATTTTCTGAGTTTGGAGCCAAGCGAATCCTTTGCCTTGTTGACTTGTTTGAATTTCTGCAGCCTTTGGAACGTCGACTTCCTTAACCTGAAAAAATTGGAGACAGATATATGAAACTGGGGAAAGTAGTATCAGTGCTTAAAATTAACAAACGGAACAAACTGACATTAAAAGAGAGATCTGGGTGCTATAAATACACAGTGCAACCTAAAGGTTTAGATACGATGAGTTGAACTGTAAACCACTTATAAACCATAATTTCTACTTTTTAAGAGTAAAGCAAAATAGAACAGGGCACTTGAGGCCGTCTACCTAATAACATTTTCCTCGCAAAACTATTCAAGTGACGTCATTGAAGGCAAGTCGTGGTTTAGTTTAGGAGGATAGTTTTGGAAGGAATTTGGTTATGGGCACAGATCGACCACGTCAACTTGCAAACAAGATCAGTTCCATGGTGTTTGCAATGATCTATTATACACCTGAGTTAACTGGCTGCACATATAACTATAAAGAACTTATTCCTGTGCTGACGAGGGCAGTAATTTTGCAGCTGCGGAACAACTGTTATGATTTGTAAACATGATATCTTGTACAATATCATAAAAAGGACTAGGTCAGTTCAAAAAATACTCTACCGGTCAATGTTGACCGTTAAACTAAAACAAAACCATAAACTAAAGCTATTCCGAAATCCTACCGCATGCTATTCAGGTCTGACCTCTTGACTTGACATAAGTAATTGCCATGTCTAGTATGCATGAACGTCAATATTTTGTATTTTATATAGAACTATTTTACTATTTTTAATGGCAACCAAGACATGCAAACATCAACATCCACTGAGATCCTTAACCTCGTGCAATATCTTCACCAAAGTAGCATCATATCATAAGCACATCATGGAATATTAAAACATAAAGCGTTTGTTTAGACTCCCGGTAAATCTACATGACTGAAGCGATTGCATTTCATAACAATCGAGGAACGGTTAAGTGATGTAATTTTACACCATCAAGATCGCCTTTTATTAAATTTACCCAGGTTCAACGTCATATATGAGATCAAGTGCAACCGCCGGAGTTAAGCAACGAAGTCAAAATTACACTAGGTATTAACGGATAAGCATGTTATTCACTAGGCATCTGGGTATTTGTCTAAAACAAGGACAAATGCATAAAGTCTTGCTGCAGCCAAAGTGCATCTTGCGAAAACAAAGCGAACGTTTCTTGACAGCTGATGGCATGAAATGAGCTGTAAAATCCTTACAGAGATCAACAGATATGCCTGTTGATAAATATCTATCGTGGGTTCTATATAGAATTTGCGGGACAGAAATAACTCAAATGAAAATAAAGTCAAGACTTGCTTAAAGCAGGTTCCTACCACCCAGCCTCTACCTTCACACAGATGCAAGCACACATGCTTGTTACTCACATGAAATTTGCCGGAGTTATTAACGTGGAAATCGAAGATACAAATATCTTCAATGAAAATATAGTCAAAACTTGCTTAGAGCAGGTTCCTACCACCCAGCCTCTACTATCTTTACACAGACGCAAACACATATGCTTGTTACTCACATGAAATTTGTCGGAGCTATAAACGTGGAAATCGAAGATACAAATATCTTCAATGAAAATAAAGTCAAGGCTTGCTTATAGCAAGCGACGAAAATTAGCAGCTTAGCTCGTGATTGTATCTGTGATTCCAAAATAAACGCTAAAGCTATAATTATTTAACTAAAACTTGTAAATAATCTTAACTAGCAGGTTTAAATGCAAAAAATTGTCTTTGATACAGAATCGTACTTTGCACTAACTCGAAGACGATGATACCATGACCCTAGATCTTTACATAAGTCCCTTGTAGCGTACCTATTAGCAAAACCAGGCCTGTAGGTTCAGGGGGCGCAACTCCCAATTTTCCCTTAAATTAACCAATTTAAATTCATCTCCTTGTACAAAGTACATAGTAAACACAGCGATAAAAGCATCATTTGATTCTAAACTTAAGAAGCCTTTGTTTAAATAGGCGATTAGACGTTCGAAAACAATATAAATTTTCAAACGCAAATTTTGAGCAAGCATGTAAATAATTTGCACATCAATGTTCCGCTAGTCAATGGCAGACAAAATGCGGATGTCTATAGTACCCAATCTCTTCTAAAATAACGTAAATATCGTATGATTAACTAAATATTCAACGAGAGAAAAAATATAAACACCTAGCAGCGTGAATCAACTTCAAGTTGAAATTTCAATCTACACCAAACTTTCTACCAGACGTTTTTGATGAGGGGACTTTACGTGCTTTAGCAAGTTTGGAGGCACAATACAACGTTTTTACAATCAATTACCAGTATAATTTTAACTACATAACTTCACTAGGATGTTTGTAATAAAAATGACTAAACCCCTCTAATTCCATCGATCCACACATGAATACGAATTAATCGAATAACAATCTTCTCTACCTTCAGCCAAGATGTCTCTTAATATCTGAGCCGATCGAGACTCGTGCGAGATCGAGAGAGCAAGCATATTGTTTATATATGTTTTCACGTTTCTTGTTTTGGGAATCAAATATTTGCTATCGATTCAGACCGTATTCTTAAAGCACCTAATATCAAAAAATGGCATTGACTCTCCTTACAAAGGCGGGTAAAATGTTTCTTAATTTTTGCCTGATTTGAGCCTCTGCATTTATATGGACGCCTCTTTCAGCACAAATTGCAGTCATTGTGATTGCAACTTTCCGTGTCCATGGCCAGCACGGACTACTGCTTGTTGTAGTTTTATCGTCTTTAATATATTAGCCGATCATAAAATCTTTAGCTTGAGACAAAATTTCAGATATATAACAAAATATCACAAATGGGACTCGAAACGTGAACCCATGCTAACGCTCCTACCAGAAACCCATGTTATTGCATCAATCGTTAACCTCATGTTCCTGCTCGAACCTGTGAACCCAAGTTTCTGCTTGAACCGTAAACCAACGCTCTTCGTCAAACCATGAAGCGACGCTATCGCTCTAACAATTGAGTCACACTCCTGTTCCAAAACCCATAATGAATACTCACTCCAATAACGAAACAATACTAGCCCACGCTATTACTCGAACCTTTCACAAACGTTCTTGGTGAAACCTTTAAGTAATCCTTTTAGTCGAACCCTGAAGTAACCCTCTTGTTCAAATGCTTACCGAATCTCTTAGTCTAACCCTTAACCAGTGCTCTTAGTCAAACCCTGAATCAGCGATACTGGTCGAACCCTAAACTACCTGTCTCGTTCGGTACCCGAAGCAATGCTCTTCTTCAAGCCGTTATCCACGCTCTCACCAAAACCCTGAACCAACGCTCCTTCGTCCAACTCTGAACATGTGCTTTTAGTAGAGCCCTGAACTAACCTTTTGCTCAAATCCTGAACCAATGGTGCTGTTCGTACTATATTCATTGGCTTTCGAGGCGTCTCACGCCGAATATATTGATACTACAAGAAACATTCTCTATTACTTTAGTCGCAACAACAAAAACAACTCCCAAATCTTCACAGATGAAAACCAGCTCTACGATATTTGACTATCAGCTCCTGAGTCACGTGACTTCATCATGTAACGTCACCATTCCAGGTAAATCATCAGCCTAAAGCACAGTGTACGTTTTTAAAAACACTCCAAAATTTTCAAGTAATTTTTTAATATAGTTCATTAAATCCCTGTTCTGAGCATAGGCATACATACTTCTAAAAGTTCTCATCAACATGCTGCTACAGCCAGCAATCCCTGATATGGAAAACGTTTGCAGCTTTGACTAGAAATCATATTCGTACGCATTTTTATGGAGATATCGTGCTTGTTATTCGTTCACACTTTAGACTCGATAATGCTTTACTATCGCATCTCCGAGAATATTTTCGGCAAGAAAAACCTCTTTCCAGAAAACACTACCTAAAACGACAAATCCTGTCGCCGAAATGTTTCCGCCGAATCTTTTTCACCCGAAATTTTAGTAAACTACATATCAAACATCTGGAGCTTACCTTCATTACCGACGCAACATATTAACCGACCGGAATAAATATTTACCTGGGGTACCGATTTTCAGCCGAAACATGGATCAGCAAGTAAGGCTTCTTAGTTCGATTTCTTGGTTGGTAATTGAATTAGGTTCATTATATCCTCACAATTATCAAGAGACCATTAAACGTACACTTGACTCCAAATTCACGCAGTCTTTCCAATATCCCCCCTCCCCCACTTGACATTTTTTACTCCTTTTTTCGAGGATAAATACCATTCCTCTTGGGGAAACACAGTAATTGTAGTTGATTCGCTCAGAAAACAGTACAGCCAAACTAGTACCATTCTGCTTACTGAAGGATAGACTGTGAAGTGACGTAATCACTTATCATTTTCTAAATATACGTCCCAGGCTTCTTAGCGTTTGTAAGTATTGCAGGTGAGCTAATATTTTCTGCCTGTATGTCTGAACTGCCTTGTAAATCGAATCATAATAGAAATTAGACTGAAGGTTCCTGGCCAAATTTGGGAAACATTGTCTACTTGATCTTTGCGTCGACTTCGCATTTATCATTTGTTTATCAGACAGTCCTTACGAGCATAATAGTATACGGAAACAAACATAAACGGAAAGACAAAGATCTAAACAAGCATGACATATGATAAGGAAAGCCCAGCAACATTAGCTACTTACTTGCAACATTGAAAGACGGGAGCTAATATGGTCATTTCATCATGATGTGGATTGCCAAAGCTGTAAAAGAGCAAAAAAAACCATAGGAACCAGACTACAATTTGCTTTCACCTAGTTTTAAGCCCCTAGCCACTTTCCTAAGCTTTGTTTCTTTCCTTTTACTATAATCTGCTTTCCGCGATCCCTTCTATCCTCTCCTCTGTTCAAGTTGTAGTCCCTACTTCTTCACATGGTAGGCACATCTTTGAGAGAAGCATCCTTGCTGCCGTACATACACACATATAAATATATATCAATGGCTTGAACAATATCAATGACCAAAAATGAGTACAAATGTAACAATATTGTTTTTCAACTGCTACAACTGTAAAAATGTTGTTGTCACCTGCTGCAACTGTAATACTATCGTTGTCAACTGCTACAACTTTAACAATATCGTTGTCAGTAGCAGCAATAGTAACATTATTAATGCCACCCACCACAGTGTAATAATATTGATGTCAATGACTAAAAATGCAACAATATCAACGGCCAACAATAGAATTGAAATGACATCAATCCCAATGACTACAATTGACATACAATGGATGTCAATAATTACACTTGTAACAATGTTCATCCGACATCTGCAACTGAAACAATGTCGAACATTGAAAGGATAACAAAATTGATACTGCCTTCCACAATGATGACAATAATAATTCAAATGACTATAGTGGAAATGACCCTGATGGTTATAGTGTTAAGCAACTTAAGCTGACGACCACATTTGTACTATAATGACACTAGGGCGATTTCCATGGATGTGACCGCAAAATGACAACTGTGGCAATGGAAGAAGTGCATGCTAATAACTTTGATGACACACCTTTTCGCATTATCCAAGTGAAGTAGCATGCCACGTTCGCCATCTTTTCTAAATGTTTCATAATGATGCCTGTCTGCATTCCCTGAAGGAGGTGAAAACGTAATGAAGATTAGGCTGGGGTACTTCATGATTGCAAGATAAGAAAGACCTCAGAATGAGGACCACATGACAAATGTTGGGATAAGAGAAAAAAAATACTCAGGGAAAAGGTAGAGAGGAAAAAGGCAGTGACAAAAGAGCAATAACATGGGTAAAGAAAGAAGCAATAACAGGAAGCACTGTGGGGGCAAGAGTTAAGGAAAGGAAGGAGGAAAGGAAGGAAGAAAGGAAGAAAGGAAGAAAGGAAGGAACGAAGGAAGGAGGAAAGGAAGGATGAAAGGAAAGGAAGGAGGAAAGAGGAAAGGAGGAAAGGAAAGGAAGGAGGAAAGGAAAGAGGAAAGGAAGGATGAAAGG
>JAAAKL020005723.1:0-18917 GCA_010016065.2 Carybdea cf. marsupialis auct. non (Linnaeus, 1758)
AACGTCTTGACTATATCGGCTTTTATGATTGGTAACATGCACCAACCAAGAGGATAAGAGCATTGAACCAGCAAGAAAGCTGTAGCTGCTAAACAGGCGATGAAAGGAGAAAACTACCTTTAAACATTCGTCGTCTCGACTATCCAGCGTATATTATGTTTAGTGCACGAAGTCTATATCATGGAAAACAAGATTTCTGTTAGAAGATGACTAAATTATTTAACTAGCGTAATCAGGCCATAATATGCAGTGTAGCTCAGCACTAAACCCCTCACTCTTTCCTCGATTGTTGAGGATAATTTCATGTTGCGTCAGTCCTTTAAAGTCCTCTTCCTCAAGGAGTAATATTTCAAACTTCCTTCCGTCTTATCAACAAATTTAAATCATTAACAGTGAAACGGCTACCATATTGATGATTTTGAAGGAAACGATCAGACCGGATTTAAAATAAGCAGATCTACAAAAAACAAGCTACAAAAGTACAAAATGAGTCGAGGAATTATGAGAGACATTATTTGACTTGCCAAATTTTTTTACCATAGAAATAAAAACTGCTTGAGCAAGAAAACATTACAAATGGTGTTGTAATAAAAATACAATCACGGAAGAAAACTGGGCGCTTCCATAATTTTCTTGTCTCATCAAACATTTCATGACGTCATCTTAGACCACGTTGATGTCATTTATTAAGAATGAATGTCTTTGACTATCATCATTACATTACATATCAGATTTTCTATTACAAGAGATATATCGGGTTGCAGTACTGTAGAGGGTAAGGGAGGGGGGAAACTGCCACTTCTCCATGCAATAAAACAGATAAAAGTGAATATTGTAACAAATAATTGATAAAAGTTGCTCTTCGTAGCTTAATTAAGAAAACGAAGTCACGTCCTACAACTCAGGTAAGGGACCATAAAACAGGTCGTATCTCCCATTCTCAGCGGAAAGGACAAATTCACGTCCACCTTCTATAAATTCATCCTTGCTCATGATGCCATCTTTGTTTAGGTCGATTGCATCAAATGCATCATCTGCAACCTTCTCGTCATGAACATCTATTGATTGGAAAAATACTCTCCACTCCTTGCGTGAAATGATACCATCATGGTTAGTATCAATGATTTGGAACATGTTTGCTGTTAAGTCTGCAACAAACATGTCCAGGTCATCTTTAAGCTCTGGTTTAGCGTGGAGAACATACTCGACTTTACAATACTGCTCGAGCGTCATCGTTGCATTAGGATTCTTCATGACGTCACCATAAAAGGAAAACATGATGTTTCTCATTTCCTTTCCATCTTTAGGGTTCATATTTGCATATTTTTCAAATCGTTGTGCCATAACTAATAAAAAGAATTAAAAAAAAGATTCATCAAGTATGAGTAATGATAACTTGAGATAAAAATAGTCTGATGTTGAAAATATTGGATACGTTTTATGCTTTGGCGTCCAGGCATCTCTTATAGGCTGTCAAAATATTACTATAGGGATCAAAAAATCCGACACAGCAGCACGCTAAAAAAGTGAGGGAGCCAAATTTAATCTCCCAATGATGAAACCCCTATAGCGAATACCATTAGTTTCATTTTTAGCGAGGTTGTATTTGAAGCTGGAAACGCGTAGCATATGCAAGTTAATTTGGCGCTCTCAGAGGATATCAATACTTAATCAGCTTTTTTTATCTCGACAACAAGTTACACACTTAGATCCTTGTTGCCAAAAAGCAAAGGACGCGTCTCCTGACTCTCTTCCCCCTCCCCGTTGCTGCGGACCCTTATTATCAAATTATTACACATAGGGTTTCGTGACTTCGAAGGAAAGCTTATAGAAGCTGAAAAACAGGTAATAATATCGATGATGTAGACATTATTTGAATTCTAGAGTCTTATAGACTCATTTGCATCTCATATAATGCTAAACTTCATCAGCGATATGATAACGGATGGGGGTTGCCGTTTTTCTTGAGGCAAATGTTTACTTTGATAGCTTTTCAACGGTAATATGAAGAGAACTCCAATTTTGTTATATTTGCTTGAAATATAAAATTTTTACATGATTAAGAGGCAAAGTTAATGATTCGTTAAGTTCGGTTTTATTATCCTGGTCGAAATCGAAATAAGGAATGATATAGCATAATAAATTTCACATTTTACGCCATTTACCATGAATCTTAACTTGCATATCATTGTATTTGCAATGGGTGTCTAGGAACATCTTGTGTCACCGCCCTAAAGTTATAACGCTAAAAAAGTCTTTCGTTATGCATATTTTTGCAACCTTTGTTCCTTTTTCAAATTCTTAGAAAAGTTGAGAAATACTAGAAATTATGTAATCTAAATCTGCTACAGTTCAAATAGCTCAAAAGAACAATTCAGAGAGTATCACCCACTAAAATAGAAAATATATCCTCACTCAGCACTAATGCGCCTTTTGGCAGCACCGGAAGACAAAACGTTTACAGTAGTTATATATGTTATCAACCCTAATCTTTTATCAATCTCGATAGAGCCAAAAAATACGTTAAAAACTGAGCCTATCAAAAGAACGTCGTGAGGAACAGGAACTGGTCATGACTTAGTTCACCAATTCATTTCAGGATTCTTAGAAATTACGAGATACGCCACTCTGCATTAAAGTCGCCCTAACAATTTAGGAAATCACAGTTTGTTTGTTTTGATTGGTCAGTGTATAATTATTATTCACGTTACCTTACATTCCTTTCCTCGATGCCAATCCTGTATCTGCTGGATCCAGAAATTTGAAGATGCGCTTGCGCTTCCGAAACCACAGCTCGGGCATATTTATTTTTTCAACTTTTGCAGCCAACTCTACAATATTTCTATTGAAAATTGACAGAGAAAGAAAATAGTGTCTGAGGGAGATGAACAAGCAACATGCAACTGTTTGCACGAGAGTTGCCACTGTCTTTACACAGACGGGGAACAGAGGGGCAGGGGGCATGGCCCCTCCAAAGGTTTCTGGAACCTCAACACTTTCCGTGACCACGTTTCAGCTTTTCAGCTTTTCAACCTTTCGGCTTCTGTTAAATTTGTTCAATTGCTAGACCTCAAGAAACACCCCTTTCCGCATAATAAAAGATGGCACATTAGTGGAACGTGAAAAAGGCAAATTTGAATCCAGCCTACTAGCCCCTCGAATCTGCTTTACTATCCCCCTCCATAGGCTAAAACTTCTGGTAACGCTACATAACTAAATTCAAGGACATATGAAATTTGGCTGACATCATCCATGTTGGAGTCTTTCTTTAAAATTTAAGACAATATGAATTTTAGCTTTTTGCAATATTCCTTCCCAGATATTCGCAAATATATGAATTAGGTGAAAGGATGAGAAATTAATGTCCATCCAGACCTTCGATACTGTATGAACAAGCCTTCTGCATTTCTCTTTCTGCCCTTAACAACTGTTCATAAAATCCTTAGCAATCCAGAGTTATGACAAGAAGATCTGCTAAAGCCGTCAATTTTAAAGAAATGAAGTTTATTACATGTGTTCTTTATTCCATATATTCAATTGTATTTTCATAGACAATGAAAATAATTATTTTTGAATTTATGCTACGTAAATCAAACATTACTGTTGAATTTAGAGATTACTCCTTTAGAAGTGTGTTCAAATCTACAGAATTTGCCATAAATTCGTCAGATATGATCCTCACCATAAATAACTAATAAATGGCATTGCTGAAGAGACAATAGCTTGGTTGCTTCTTGGTTGATAGTTTAAACAGTTAAAGGAGAGATCCTCTTGGAAATGCAAAACGTTACTTTGAAAACAACTTTGCATACTTCAATGCACGTTGTTAGAACCCTTGGCACCATTGCCTCAACATTCTGCTGATACATGCCTAAGAATTTCTGCTCAATCTGTCGTCTTCAACATCATTAAACACTTCTCGCCTTGGCAACATCCTAGAATTAATTGACTAACTATGAATGATGATGCAGTTTTAAAGCCATGCAATCCCCTTTGCAGAGGCTAAGGTGGTGCCCACACACATTGGTTTTGATTGGACCATAGAGCCCTTTAGAATCGGATGCCCTTCCTGGCGTCACCAATGGCCCTTCCGGGAGTTGACCCCGACTCTCTGGTACGTATCCACTAGACCAAGACGGATAACTATGAATATGTACAGGAAATCTCCGTTAAGGTACACCCTGCTACAGTCAGCTTGACACACATCCCTCCAGATTTTAAGCATCCCACTCACCAAACAATCGGGCTCCCTTTTACAAGAAACATCTTCAGAGCTTAACAAGCTAACAGACGTACATCTTTCAATATATCGCTGAAGTTAATAAGTACAAATCTAAAAATTATCTTTCACGATCCTACCTTTGAGAAGTTGATCTACTTCTTTTGAAAGCTGCCTTGGACATCTTGTGCAAAAGAATTAAAACTTTTGCCTTAAAAAGACTCTACAGGAAGAATTTCAAGCTAGAATGCTGTAGAACATCAACTGGCAACTTTGTTGACCGCATTCGAAATAGCAGACTAGGTCTGCTTCACCGGCATACAACAATACAAATACAACAATATTCATTGCACTCCTACTGCTTTATTGCGTATAATCAATAGTTTGAATGGAAACTATTCAATAAAAAAGGCCATGCCAATTGGATCGTATAATTTATGATCTGTAAGATGGGTCATCTAATTGTCATAGCAAAATGACCTAGTCGAGGGTTGCACCATGGTTACCTTTATGCTGCAGATACATTTTATCCCAAGAACTACTCCCATACATTGATCAAACTGCCTCGGCTCACTCGACTGCATGACAGATAATTCAACTAAAAAGAACGAAACGTTGCCAAAGGTCTTAACAAACAGCTGTGAAATAAATGGCTTAGTTACAATAATGAACTTATTCTAGACAAAATAAAGTCCGATAGAGAAACATACTGTGGAAAGAATACTGTGGAAAGAAGTGTCTGGACTTTGCTTCAAATAGTTACCTTGAAGCTCTTCAAGGTTCGAGTAAGTGGGCAGATGTTGCCCGCTGGAGTTTCATTGCGTAATTCTGGTTACTAATTCATTTTTAAAACTAATCATAGCTCTAACTCAGTTCTAGCTCTCTGAAAGAAGTTGAAGGATCAGAATTTGTTACTTTTAATAAAGGAAACTGACGGTAGTTGTCAAGTATGGCAAAAACATTTTCGAGTGAAGCGAGGTGAGCAATTATCCCCTTTTCCCGGCTGTTTAAGGCCCTTTCATATGCCTCTCAGAACCGTACGGCTAGGTGCCAAAGCCATTCACTTCTGGAGTTTGGTACGGCAGGACAAGTAACCTTAGCTACGTGCAACAAGCTTGTTCTCCAAGAAAGCAGAGTCACCAAACAGTCGTCGATATGTAACATGAAACTCCGAATCTCTTTATTAACTCTAAACTAACTTAAAATGATGACTAAATACGATGATCCATTGGAAATGAAACGCCTAATAAAGTGTATATATTGTGCAGCGTGGTGCGGTAGAAAGGCAATTGAACGTCCTGCTCTTAAACGAGAATCGAGATATCTGGCTTCTAAATACTAAACCGATAAACTTAATAACACGAAATAAAACAAGTCAAGTAAAAAGGTATTATTTGAACTCCAAAAACAATAGCTATTTACACTAATAATCAATAACCAATACTGGACAAAGTGTAATGCTCGCCAACCAACGTAACATTATGTCTATACTGCTTATATTATACATGTCCCAAAGGCAATATAAGAAAACAACAATCTGTATTCGGCCTCTACAGTAAGTCTATTGCAGATTTCAAAAATTTAGTTGTCATTGTAGTGAAATCTCCATGACTATTTATATGAAAATACAAAGCATTGGTATGATGCTACCCGTTATACTTTAATTTTGCGAAATTATTGCTCCAAAAAGAGAACATAAAATGTTGCAAGGTCTTTGGAAACCACGCTACATAATGATAGATGATTCTTTTACACATATTCTTTAACAAGCTCATCGGCAAACATGAATCTTCGTAACTGATGATTACACTTCATTTACAACTCAGATAAAGTGCAAAGGACGAGGTCGCATTCGCAACTTTCTGTTGACATCATGAATCCACTCGCACCTTTAACAAATTCATCATTACTCATGATGTCATCTCTATTGTAATTGATTTAATCAGATGCTAGATAAATGCTCGATAAATGTTACTTCTAGCAAACTACCACTTCTTCATGCAAACAAACAAATAATAGTGCATATTATAACAAATAATTGATAAATGTTGCACCTCGTGGCTTATACAATAATATGTAGTCATGTATTCTATAATTCAGGTAAGGGACCGTAAAACAGGTCGTGTCATCCATTCTCATAGGAAAGAATAAATTTACGTCCACCTTTTACAAATTCATCATTACTCATGATGCAATCTCTATTGAATCAAATGCTAGATAAATGATCAATAAATGTTGTACCTCCGGACTTATACAATAATATGTAGTCATGTATTCTACAATTCAGGTAAGGGGCCATAAAACAGGTCGTATCTCCCATTCTCAGTGGAAAGAATAAATTCGCGTCCACCTTTAATAAATTCATCTTCGCTCATGATGCCATCTTTGTTAAGGTCGATAGCATCAAATGCTTCATCTGCAACCTTCTCGTCAGAAACATCCATGCACTTAAAAAATACTCTCCATTCTTTACGTGAAATGATGCCATCATGGTTAGTATCAATGATTTTGAACATGTTTGCCGTTATGTTAGCAATAAACATGTCCAAGTCATCTTTTAGCTCTGGTCTTGTATGGAGAACATAGTCAACTTTACAATACTGCTCGAATGTCATTGTTGCATTAGGATTCTTCATTACGTCATCAAAAAATGAAAACATAATATTTCTCATTTCCTTTCCATCTTCAGGGCTCATGTTTGCATACTTTTCAAATCTTTGTGCCATGACTAAATGGAAGATACAAAACCCAAAAATATATTTCAATGACAAATGAATACATAATTAAAGTTACGGTAAACACAGTCAAATATTGAAAGTATTGGACATATTTTACCCTCTTGTGTCCCTTGATCTCTTCATGCTACCAGAATATTACTTAAGGAAACATTACAGTATTGAGGATAATATCTTGTGAAACAGAAAACCCAGCCTTTGAGGCGAGTGGATTAAAAAATGCCATAAACCCTAGCAAAATTATTATTACTTCCACCTTTTTTAAACTCAATTTAAAATAAAAGTGTTCTTTTATAGCTTATAGATCAAGTAACAATTTAACCAGGTTCCTTACGTAAGTAACAAAGATTCTTGCGTTACGAGCATAAATGAAAACCGTGGCCTTTGGAATTACAAAATAACCCATCTAAAATAAAGGTTACAGACCTTATTAAAGCCCAAACCATGTTTGTTTACATTGTTGAGAGAATATGTATTCTTCACTATACCTTCCTGTCCTTCTCTTGATGCCAATCCAGTATCTGCTGGATCCAGCAACTTGAAGACACGCTTACGCTTCCGAAACCACAGCTCGGGCATATCCATCTTTTCTACTTTTGCTGCCATCTCTACAATATTCCTGATCAAAATTGAAAGGGAAAGAATAGTGCGTACGAGTGAGATTAACAAGTAACGTGCAAGTGTTTACATAAGAATTGTCACTGTGTACAAATACAATAAAAATTACACTGAAAATTTCTTCTAACGCTACAATATTGAAATCAGTGATATCTTTTACTTAGCTGATGTCGTTAATCTTGTTTTCTTTCTATACAGTTTGCTACATATATTCCCTAAATTTTTTGCCTCATTTCTTTACCAGGCTTCTCAGATATATAAAGTCGAAAGGAGGGCTAAAAATGTTCATCCAAGTTTTTGATAGTGTATGAACAATATATTCCCATTTCTTTGTCCTTATTAACTGTTAATACAATCTTTAGCAGTCCATGTGAGGGAAGTTGGCTAGACAGAAACTTAAGAAGCCCGTTGGATGGAATGTACCTTCACATGCATGTTTTCACGAGCAAATTTGCTCCTCGATGTAGCATGTTGGAATAGAATAATCATTTTTTTTAACTTCAGTGCCATATATTTTTCTATAACGTTACAGAGAATTAAGCCTCGACATTGTACATATCATTCTCACTGTTTTCACTCGTTACGACAGGGACAGCAAGATTTATAGTAGTGGAACTGGTAAAACAACAATACAAACATAATCAACATATTAAGACAAAAAAAACAAATCAGAATCAATAAGAGAAAGTAAATAAATAAAAGGTATAAAAATAATCATCATTATCATCATCATCATAAAGAATCTTGAAACAAATCAAATTTATTGCATGCATCCATTGTATCGTACTTTTTATTGTATTTCATAAACAAAGCGGAGAAGTAGGAAAAGTGCTATTGGCTTTATATTATGTAAATCGAACATAGCTGTCAAGATCAATTATTTCAAATTATTACAAATTCAGTAAGCTGTAGTGTAAGGGTTGGAAGTGCATAGAATTTAGCTCAAATTTGTCACAAATGTTCTTTAAAAGTTTATTTTGATCCTCGTTTGCAATACGTAGTAAATGATGTTGCAGAGGAAAACAAAAACTTGTGTATTTGTCGATTGATAGAGCTATCTATTGGAGAAGAGGTCCTCAAGAGGTAATTCAAGACATTGTTTTGAAAAAAACCGTGTATGTTTCGCTGCACGTTTATTAGAAACCTTGGCGACCGAGCCTCAATGTCTGCTAATAACTTCATATCATTTTATAGCCGCAATGTCTTTCTCCAAAAGCATCTAACATCGTTCTCCCTAGGCAAACGTCTAGAACTGACTGAACAATGTAACTACGAATATGTACATTAAATATCCCAAAACGTGTATCCTGCTGCGGCTAGCTTGGCAAACATCGCTCCAATTTCAAGAGAATCAATCTCTACACCAAAGACCTAAACGCCTTTTACTAGAAACAGCATCAGAGTTTATCAAACAAACGGTCGTAAATCGTTCAATGAATTGCTGAAGTTAGTATGTACAGATCTAAAATTCTCTTTTACGATCCTACCTTTGAGAAGTTGACCTGCTTCTCTTGAAGGCCGGTTTGGACATCTTGTGCAGGAGTGTTATACCTTTTGCCTTCAAAAATCTCTATAAGATTAACTTCAATTTCAGAATGCTGCGTGACATCGACCGAGAACCTTGCTCATTACTTTCTAGCTAGCAAACTAGGTCTGCATCATCGGCATATAACAATGCAAGTACAACAAATATTATTACACTCCCACTGATTTAGCTCTTTGATGAATAATTTGAATTGAAACATTCAAAATGACAGACCATGCCAATTGCATTCTATTATCAATGATCTGCAAGAAGGGTCAATTGATTGTCATGGCAACAATGAGTTAGTCAAGGTTTGCGCCATGGTTTCCTTGATATGTAAGATATCTGTTGTCCCAAGCACTAATCCGGCTTGTGATCTAGTGGAATGAATTGCTCCACTGCGTTGTAGGTAACCAACTACAAGCAACGAAAGTTTTCAGCCGCAAGAACTTTAAAGGATACAACTGCTAAGGTGGCATAGTTAGGATGATGAATATATTTCAAGCTAAAATGTTTCGATGGAGAATCAGAGTGTAAAAAGGGGTGTGTGAAGGTTACTTCAAACGACCGACTTGAAGCCTCTTATGGATTGGTTTTTAAAGGTTCGGGAAAGTCAAATGGGGCTTGCAGCTAGTGTTCCCTTTAGTAATTCTGGTTTTCGACTAGGCCTTCACTTTTTAAGGAGCTGTGACTTGATACATGCTGCTTCACCTGACAGGAAACTTGGCTGAAATATTTCGAGACCTTAAATCTTTATCAGTAAGATAATTACAATCAAATAGTCAATGTTTGATCATAGAGGAAGAAAATTTGCACATGAATTATACTCGACATTCAAAATGTGAGGGTCTAAGACGATGATAAATCAATATTCAATATATGAGTCCACACAATTTAAGATTTCTCTCTTCGAGACGTTTTGAATAATCTGTCATATGGCTACTTCAGGGCCAGCTAAACAAGGGGTAACGGGGGGCTATGGTCCATCCAAGTTTCTGCTAATCTCGATCTATAACATTGTGTATGTAAAATAGTTGTATCTTACCATAACTTGACACACAAATTTGTCCCTTCCCCTCCTTTAAAACTATTTTTCCGGCCCTGTATTAGCAAGCTATTGATCGAACATTGATAATGGAGTCATCTTCAATTATGACGTCATGTAAAGTCCCCTGACCCGGTATTTATTTATATTTTGGAAACTTTCTATTCCAGAAAAAAGTAGCCCCTTTGGCCACGTGTCTAGAAGACCCCCCTCTCACCTAGTATTTGGTAGGATTAATGCTTAATGACATTTGCCATGATGTCAAAGAGATATATTAGTACGTCATTATCTGTGAACGGTGTTGCAATTTAGCTTAATTTGTACGTATAGAGTAGATATCATAATATCTGATTCAACTCTTTCAATGCTGGGTTATATTAGGCCTCAAATGACGGAGGGGGTGGTAGGGGTGTGGGCGGTAAGACCGTAGCTATCCCGATGCTTCAGTGCATATAACTCTGCGAATATTTAGGTCTTAGAACCCAGTAATTTCCTTGATTCGTCTTGTAGCTAACGTCAGAAAGGTAGCTACGTATATTATATTTGTGTAATCCTCTTCTTGAGAATTGATTGAGGCCTGTTTCCTGTTTAACTCATAACAGTTACCATGCTTACCTTGATACCGTTCTTGCCTTAAAACGGTTCTAGGCTTGATACCGTTCTTACTCTAATACAATTCTTGCCTTGATACCTTTCTTACTTTGATACCATTCTTGACAAATATCTTCCTTTTTTGCCTTGATAATTTTCTTTCTTGGTTCGATAACGTTCATTCTTTCTTTTTTTTTTAGTAGGCGTAGTACCATACAAGGCTAATAATAGCCACTAATTGTATGGACTAGAAAAGAGGTAAACAATATACATAGTAAGAGAGAGAGGGAAAGGAACAACTAACATAAAAGAAAGGAATACACGTTTGACGTAAAAGTATCTAAGTTATAGGAAGAGGGAAAACAATCAGCCGACAGAGCGTTCCACGGTTTAGCAGTTCACGGAAAGAAACTAGTCCCATAGAAAGACTTCTTGACACAGGAGACAACAACAGCATAAGAATGAGGATTTTCAAAAAACCCGGTCTTCCGAGATGGAACAAACCGGGCTGGAACTAATGACAACAGTTCATTGGAACACTTCCCGTGGTAGTATCTGTAGCAAAGACTAAGACTGGCCACATTTCACCTATGGAATACGGTTTAAAGGTTGGCAGCAAGGGTTGGGCCAACCAAATTGGCCTCTTCCTATTAAAAGATGTTAGCTTACTTTTTCCCGAATTAAAGGAAACCAGCCACTTCCTACCCCATTTCTCAACAGCACAAAGATCTGTCTCTAACGCGGAAGCGAGTTCAATTTGTTCCACCTGATTTGCGTTGCGGTGGATTCCGGCGTAAAAGGTAGTATCATCGGCGAAGATATTGTTGAACTGAAGTACTTTGGCTGGCAGATCATTGATGAAGAGTAGGAAAAGAATAGAAAAAAGGATAAAGCCTTGGGGAACACCAGCATTAATGGGATACTCTGAGGAGGTAACTGCATCCAGTATGACACGCATCTTCCTACCAGAGAGAAATGACTGTATGATACTAAAGACCATTCCACTAACACCATAGGAGGAAAGCTTATGGAGCAAGCCAGCATGCCAGACCTAGTCAAATTCCTTTGAAAATATCGGGAGCAATAGCTCGTCCTTCACTAGCTCTGTCCACAAACCGATATAGGCGCTTGTGTGATTACAGTCAGGAGATCACCAGTCGACCGAGAGTGTCTGAACCCGTACTGAAAATCAAAAAACAAACCCAGACTCTCAACAAGATGAACTAATCTATAGTTGATAAGCCGTTCAAAAACCTTGCTGATGACATTCTTAAAAATGGTTTTATGTTTTGCTGTTTTGTAAGACTCCATTTTTGTTGCCAGTGTTCAAATACCTTTAGCAAAGATGCAGGAAATAGTGCATTCATTTTGTACTTACAAGATTTGCAATTGACAAAAAATTTGCAACAAACTTTTCAAATACATTGAGGAGGCTAATTATTATTCTGAAATTAGAGGTTACGACGTCAGATCAGAGCCGGAAGTTGACAAGATCTTAAGCACTGTCTAAAATTCCATCGTCCTTCCCCGTACAAATTGATACTTCTCGAAACTTTTGGAAACCTGCTGGCTGTAGTACCTTAAATTTCAAAGAAAAATTAACTATTATTAATACGTCCAGGTACCTTAAAGCAGTGCCTGGTGAAAAGTATTCAATAGCAGGGAATAACAAGCACCCTTTATACATATTTATTTTTCCTTGCAAAAAAATCTGAAACAGTAACAGTTCTTGTAACAAACAATTCTGACTCTCATTCTTCGTCTCGCGTTGAAATTTTAGGGCCTCACTTTCATAAAATTAAGAGTTTCCAAGAAGAACACCTGATTTCACTTTGTCTACAAAAATTTATTGAGAAGAACAGCCTGCTTCTATCAATTTGGAATTCCTATCATGTGCCAGGTTGGCTAAATCAATGAGTCTGTAGGGTAATTCGTCATATAAAACAAACAAAGTGTGAACAAAAGCATCCGTCTCAAAGAACAATAGCTTTCCTGACCAGTGTGGAACCTTTTTATTACAATGGTAGTGACATCTGCAAGACTATTAATAAGAAAATACCAATAAGGACGTATTGGTTAATTGCTACCCACTACACTTTAATTTTGCAAAATTAAGGTTCAGAAAGGAGGTTATAAAATGTTCCAAGATATATGGAAACCACGCTACATAGTGATAGGTGATTCTTTTACAAGTATCCTCTTGCAAAATCATTGGCAAACGCAAGTCTTTGTAAATAGTGATGATGTTCATCTTTCAGTTACATCTCATGTAAAGGCCCAAGAAAGAGGTCGTATTTGCCACTCTCTGTCGACATAATGAATTCACGTGCACCTTTAACAAATTCATCATTGCTCATGATGCCATCTTTGTTGAGATCGATTGAATCAAATGCTTCATCTGCAATCTTCTCTTCAGGAACATCCATGCATTTGAAGAATATTCGCCACTCTTTTCGAGAGATAATGCCGTCGTGGTTGGTGTCAATGACTTTGAATGTATTTGTTGCTATGTCATCCACAAACATTTCCAAATCATCTTTAAGCTCTGGATTGGTAAACAGAACATACTCTAGTTTGCAAAACTGGTCAAACGTCATTGTTGCATTAGGATTTTTCATCACGTCATCAAAAAAGGAAAACATTATTTGTCTCATTTCCTTCGCATCTTCAGGACCCATATCTGCATACTTTTCGAATCGTTGCGCCATAACTGAAGTAAACAAGTAAAGAAGAAAGAAATGAAATAACGTTAAGAAAAAGCTTAGTTCAGTCATCCAACTTCGGAGGTACTCTAATTCATCTTTTAAGCTAAATAAACTTGCCTTAAATGGCATCAATCTTATTTTTGTCGTCAAACACAGGCTTATTTTTAGCGTTAATTTTGCGTTCTTAGCAATTTGGAAGTGTTTCTTGGTGACTCCTCGCAATAACGAATTAAGATGCGACAATTAGCTAATTTTAAGATATTTTTGGTTCACAAGAGCCACTGTGGTCCAGTGGATAAGCTCCTGACCTTCAGATCAAGAGGGTCATGAGGGTGAGAGTTCAAGTCCCGGAAGGGTCACTGGTGATGTCAGGAAGGGCATCTGGTATTAAAGTGCTCTATGCTCTAGTAACAAGTCCCATGTATATGAGCACCGTCAAACTCCGTGTATCGGGAAAAAGACGTTAAACGGAGAAGAAAAAAGCCTAAATAAGATTGAGGAAGAGTCCAACCAAATAAATTCGGGAAATTGTTTAAGAGATGTAGGAAAACTATAGAGCTGTAGGATAACTAGCCCATCGTCCCTAAGTCAGTGTGGGATTAAGCGAGACCATGACTTTGGAAAAAAACTAGAGCTAGATTAGATAAAGAACTTGGTACATGGCTTCGAAACAACATATTGACCACTAGAATGTATAGATGGGAGAATATTTAGCTTAATAATCTCTATTATTTATGTCCTTACATATCATTTTATGTTATACTTGGTCATGGAAAATAGATGAGATAAGTTAAAAATTAAAAATATTTCAGGTAAAAACAGTTAACTATTACTAATTCATCAATTGTTAACTAAAAAAGGAATTCATTACAATTTAATACGATTTAGAATGAGGATAAAGAAATATTCTTTGCTCCCACTTTACAATTCCCAAGTATTAAGATTCATAAATTCATCGATATTGATATCGTAGAGGATTCATAATCTGTTATGAAGTTAATGATTTTCTTTCACCGACAATAATCATAGGAACAAGATGACTCCAAACCTACAGAACTTAACATAGTAACACATGAGGTAGAGTCATTTTAAAATTGTTACTTACAGTTATTAAGATAACGTTTTGCTAGTAGAAGGTATCAGGGAGGATTTTATTTTATGCTGATGTAACAGTTTCGTTATGTGTTGGAAGTGCTGGAAAGATAAACATCAGGTGGAGTTGATGTTATGATATACCTCTATGCAGCAATACAAAATATGTACGGACAAAATACCATGTTTTAATTTAAAACACCGTTTAAAGTAAACTTAATATTGGTATTTTTTCTTACTTGTATCATTATGTTTGATATAATACGTAAGATTTAATTTCCTTTAGCTTCAAAAATTAACTGTTACAAGAACAGATTGTTAACCTATGATGTGGTCATTGTCAGGATCCGGCTGAGCTGTGGTACTAGTATCTTCAATGTCAGGAAAGAATCCTCTTGTTTTCTATAGCTTATAGATAAATTAAAAATCTAACAATATCTAAGCAACAAATATTTTTCAAGTTGGTAGCAAAATTGAAAACGTCGCTCTTATAGGTGGCGGCCAGTCCTTACAATATCAAATAACCAAAAATAATCCATACATAAATAGCTGATAGTTTTTTAGCATTTTAAAAAACCAATAAAAACGCTTTTTCCTTTACATTGTTACCAAGATCATTTTACGTGACGGTACCTTCATTTCCTTCTCTTGTTGCCAAACCACTATCGTCTGGATCCAACATTTTGAAGACACGCTTTCGCTTCTGAAACCATAGCTTCGGCATGTTTATCTCTTCTACCTTTGCTGCCAACTCTAGAATGTTCCTAACCAAAGATTAAAATAAAAACAAAATTTTCTACGACTAACATTAACAAGTAATGTCAAATGTTTGCACAATATTTGTTACTGCATACCGATGCAACATTCAGCCTGTTGGCACACGAACTAATTGTTTTGATATTGGTACTGTGGCTGATATCAGATATACTTAACTCTTTTTATGTCTCCTGCAATAAAATACAAGATATATTGTTAGGTGATTATTTCACGCACTTCTTAAGTATACGAAATAGAGGAAAAATTTACTTTATACCCGTAGCAACAATTTATATACATTTGTTTGGCTGGTCCTAGCAACAGTTCATGCTGTCTCCAGTAGGTGAAAGTTATTACGAGAAAACCTGCCAAAAATACTCCCAAAACAAAAGAAACTTACTGCGTTCTTCCTATTGTATTTTTTAATAAATCAGTTTTGGTCACAGGGTCTGTATCACGCTGGCGACACACTTTTCTATCTCTAGTTTAAATTACTTGTGAAACTACAAAATTTGAAAATACTGCAATAGAAGGCTTGTTTAACTTTGTTGGGGCTTTGCATTCGGTTTCTTGTCGGTAAAAAAGGGCCCCGGAAGTATGGAATTTGTCCAAAATGTTGTCAGTTCATTTTAGGCCGTCATAGCTAGAACGCATTTCTGAAATGTTTTTTATAACAGTAGCTAGGAGTTCAGAGACTTGTTCTCGTACTGGCGTTTTGAGATTTGTCTTGCTTTACTTATTCTGCCTAGCAATCCCACACATACTTAACTCAGTAATCAAGTAAGCAACATGGTGTATCTTTATAACTGGCGTTGTAAACAATAATATCTGGGCAGAATTTCTTGGTCACATGGCATGGAAACAAGGTTGAGGGGTGCCGAACCAAGCGTGATCGTCAGAGGAATGATGATGCCTCTGCTGCAAAAAAGTTCCATACTAGAATTGTTGGTGGATGAACAATTGTGGAACACTTTCTGTGTAGCCTCAAGCGTTTAGATGGTTATTCAGGAAGTAGGATATCAGTGCTGTACAGGGTTAGAAGTGATCTGAACTCAAGGGTGTAAGAGTAAGCCTCCAAGCCGCATGAGAGTCCGGTTTTATGTGAACGTAGAGACGTTCGGAACATTTAGAACTTGTATTGTCCAAGTTTTTAAAATTTGGGGTTTTAACCTTAGGTTTGCTTGCTGTTTTTGATTTCCTGTAAACATGTGTCGGTAGTCAGTTTCAATATCATCCGATATATGGAAATCCCATATATCAGTCAATATCGCGCTTTACGGTCCCTCCTGTTGTACAATACTGTTTACAGTAATCTACGCCCACTCATAAACAAAATATCATCACTTTACTTGCTTTTATTTGCACTCCATTGCCACTTCACCTTACAACTGATATTATATTAAGTTTAAAATATGAAGATTTTTCAAATCTAATTTACTGTTTTGACAAGAATCGAACGACGGACGCTTAAAAATGCTAAAGTTTTAGGATACATACTAACCTAGAATTTCCAAGTTACACTATTACAGTATTTTTCTCGCCAAGATGTACTTTCCTAGAATCCCTTTCTGATAATAGATACTAGTACCCTAATCCCTAACCCTGACCCCTAACCCTGCACCTAATTTGATTCTAGAGTAGTACATCTATGGCTAAAAGGTCCTTCTAGGAAAGTTCCTCTCCAAAATTCCTCTTTATTGAGCATTTTTTAATCTTTTTGTATTTTTTAAGTTTATAGTTTTTCTTGATGTTATGTTGCACAAATCAAAGATAGATATAACATATGTCCTGTATATTACTAACCTCGTATATTGTCTTATGAAAACTGGAAATAAGCAAAGTCTTTATCAAATTCTTCCACTAAATTCTAGCATATCCTTACCTGCAAAGCGTAATCAATTGCATTGTGAAAGTGATTGATAATTTGGCTCATTTTATTATATTGCGCAAGCTAGAAGTAAGATCAGTAATAATCATCATCCTAGTCCATAACCATTCGGCCGTAGGTGCACTTTCATGTTTTTAACAGTATGTTTCCACAAATGTTTGTCCGCTGCTGTCCTTGTAGCATCGACCACTGAAACATTTGTCCATTCGTTGATGTTATGTAGCCAGTTTTTTCTATGTTTTCCTCTGCCTCTCTTTCCCGGTATCCTTCCATGCATTATGGTGTTAGAGGAAAGATATTGTTTTATTGCAATTAATTGCTTTATAAACAAATTTTCATGCTTTGACGTAAGCTCTTAGAAATGTTGTCGACTTGGCCTCAATATGCTGTCAATATAGGCCAATTAATGTTCGTTACTTTTAATTAATATACCTTATCAAATACGTATAGCCCGTGTAAACCTGCCGACATAAATGAGTTACGTAACTATAAATTTGCAAGAAAAAGCCATAAAACTGACCTATCTATTACAGTCAATTTAGCCTACCTCTCTAATGGTCTTGAGACGCATCATACCACAGTTCAAAGCGTTAAACACCCCTTGTAAATATAAACAGTAAACATGGACAAATAGATATCCCTGTACGGATTGATGGATTGCAAAACACAGTAAGCAATGATATTAAATCGCTTGATCAAAATCGTACCTTTGAGCAGTTGACCTGCTTCTTTTGAAGGCAGGTTTAGACATCTTGTGCGACAGAAATGAGTGTAGAATCTGCTACAAGGCTTTACCTGGAATATCTTCAATTTAAGGGTGTGTGCAAATCGACTGAGCTCATAGCAGAACAATTCCGAGACAGCAAACTATATCTGCATCATCTTCATTGTAAATAGAAATTAAATAAAATTCAATGCACCCCTGCAGATTTATTTCTTTCGGTGAATGGTGCTACTTAAAACATTCAATAGGAAAGTTCACACATATCTTTCCCAGCTTTTCATGGGCTCCTTAAATGATCAGTGATTGTCATGATAAATGTCACCCAGTTGTTATGATTGAGCTTTACTCAATGCTTCTTTTCATTTATAAGTTATTTCTTTTCTCCCGAGAACGAATTCAGTCTAGCCATCAAATAACCTTACTCGCTCGACTGCATTGCACGAACTCAGTGCAACGACCACTTTCATTTGCAGAGGGTAAACAAAATGCAGGTATTGCTACTCAGCTACTTGATAGTAAACTATGTTGAAATCAAAAGTTCCAAAGAATGATTATTATTGTCTTATAGTTACTTGAAAAACATTATCCTCAAATTTCGATTGGCAGCTTATATCAACAAGAAACATGCAATGGCTACAAAGTCTTGATCCCATAAAATTTCAAGGTGACACACAAGTACCCTTGGGTAAACGGAAATGACAATTCAAAATTTATAATGTCATTTGCAAAAACGTCGATACAAAGCTAAGGACAATAAATCTTCATTAATCAAAGCACGCAGTAGGTCGAGGCTCTCCCTACTAATGAACAAAGAACCTTCCAAGAACGACCAAGTCCCCTTCACAACCACTTCTCACACTGCTCTTCGTCACCTTCCAAATATCATCAACAACAACCTACGCGTACTACATTCCTCCCCACGTTGTTCTAATGCTTTCCAAAAGAAGCCCATTATTGTCTACAGGCGCTCAAGAAACATCGTTGATGACCTCGTCAATACTACCTTCCGCCCTATATTC
>JAAAKL020005724.1:0-18916 GCA_010016065.2 Carybdea cf. marsupialis auct. non (Linnaeus, 1758)
CTCTAATTCTGAATCCCCTATCAGCCAACACAAGATCACCCTCATTTAGGTGGTCTAAAAATCCTGACTGAATTACATGTCTCTATCAGACATGGACCCTTTGTAACAATCAGACACAAGCATGACTGCTACAGCTGGTGCTACTCCAGTTAGTATGTTGTATGTTGTGTGGCTTTTATACGATAAATTTAAATTCCCTTGCTTCCTAAAATCTCTTGGTTGTTGGACAAAGATCTCTGCACAATCGATAATTACTCTTAGGCTTTTGTACCTTTTGAAGGTGTTACGACCTGTATGCAGTGTAAAAGGAGGAAGACAAACCTTCTCCGTAATACTTGCCGCAAAGGTGTAATCAGATTTAAATTAAATAAAAACACATGATAATAATCTGTTTTCCAGAAATAAATTTTTAAACATCCAATAATTTCAGAAGTACAAATATCAATAATAAAAATAAAAGTTCATAAATTTCATACCCAGTTATTCGAATTATGTTAATGAGTTTCTTTCAATGTAGTGTGAAATAGTTCATACTCTTCTTCTTTTTAAATCCATGACGATAATCGGTACTTTCTTCTCTATCGTCTCCGTCATTTCTTTGGTATCAGTATAGTCAATATAATCAACAGAAACATCGCAACATCGTAATGCTCTTCGACAAACTCTGCCAATTCCGCATTTCAGCAGCTATGTGTATTCTCTTTTACTTTCAGCTTTTTGCCTCAATAACCATCGTCTTGAGGGTGTCCATAAAATTCCATAATCTTAAAATTATTTCATCATTTAGAAGGTTCTGGATTTTGTATTTCACTGACGGTCTTGTTATGTCATGACTCGTGGTGTACATTGGAGTTGCTTAACTTCATTTTTGTACGCCTACTACAGTATTTACATTCTGAAAGTTTACATCATCACATGACAGTATGATTTGTCAATTCTAGGTTATTATGTCTCCGTAAAATTCTAGCATTTATTACGATCCATATCTTTGGTCTTAACACTATTGTTGTCAAATACAGTTCTCAGAGATGCTTCCAGGCATTGTGGAATGATAACATATCTACTTCGTTGATTGAGATTGCTACGACCGCAGCGCAAAATATTTATTGGGAGGCTAAAACCGATGTTCACCCCAATGATTTCAATGTTCCGAGGACTTGGCACGGAAAATACATAAATTTTGTAAAAATTTTTAATAACCTTGAAAATTGTAACCCCCAGCCCTGAGTGGTTATGGCTCTGGACTGTGAGAGATTTAAAAGTTCCAGCAATATGACATACAAAACGCAATCGCCATTTGGTTGAGGGGGTCGTTGTGGAAGGACATGTGTGGCAAATCAGTTGTTTTAAAAGGTCTTTTCTTAAATATACGAAGTTTTACAAAGGAAGTAGGACTCCAGAACTTCTGTAGCCATTCTGAAGGTGACTGATTTGTCGTTGCCCCTAGAGCAACTGCTCATAAATGCGCTTCAAATATACAAGATCCCTCTACTTAAAACTATTCAAGGCATATCTGATGCATCCATATTTGTATGTTTCGATTTGTTTAGTTATTCGTGTTTGTTTCTGTCAAAACTAGTACTTGTAACAACTCTGAACACTTTTATCTCTCTCACAACACATTGATATTCCACTGTCAAAGGGTGGACATCTGAGCAACACTTAAGTAAAAGGTAGACACGGACTGCCCATACGGGCATTTGGGCAGTGTCCGTTGAGTTGATGGCAAGACAAAGAAAACCCCTACACTGTCATAATCATCATTTCACGTGAATAACTGGTCATGGGCCGGTCTGGTAGGTTGATGCTTGGTCTGGTTTGAAACCATTTAGATCGCCCTGTTTAAAACTTAATTCGCTTCAGGCAAAAGGACATCCCGGGCATAGTGATGAAATCACAGGTATAGAATAGACAATACGCTCCTATTTTGTGACTCAGAAAAGAAAAACGAGGTCTACTGATCTCATTTTCCTCGTGTCATATGCGACAGAGCACGGATTCTGTATTCATGCATGCTATTTGCGTATCCGGAGAGAATCGAAGTGTGATCTTATTTTTGGTTTGTTGTGTTTGCTCACGATTTACTTTGTGAACAACACACTTGCGTCACATGATCATCCCATCAGAAGGCATTAGGACTGTCTCAATACATTCGGTGCTTTTGTTTTCTTATTTGACAAAGAAATGCCATCATATTGTTGTCGGGTTTCTGTTCTCATGTGCAGGCATGCCCTGGTTTTCAGTTTATTTTTAATGATCTCGGATATTGTTATTTATCAATAAATGTATTGGATCAATTACACCAAAATATAAAAATGACTTGAAGAAGCCAAATGTGACGCCAAGTATTGCGAAAATCATGATCCATAAATAGCTTAAAAAATACGTGCCGCGAGGGAGTAGAAGAAGACCTTGTCCCATCCAGCATTTCCGGGCAAAATGAAACGCACGGAAGACAGTGATTTTTTGTGTGTGGATAGATGGTGGAAGTAACTATAAGATTGGGAGGCTTCTCTTTAAAGCAGCAACAGTATTATCGATTGATACCGAGAAGAATAAATCCTAATGAGACAGTAGAAATCCAAATCATGAAAGACAAAGTCGATAACCCATGGATTCTTGGTATCAGGGGCGATCTTTTTCAACGTAGAGTGTGGTTTCCTGGTAAGGTGCGGTTGCTTAATAAATCCTTGTCTCCCCCAACCCGAGAAGGTTGACCACGCCACTAGTCGGTATCAGTCATAATATGGAAATCAGAAATCCTAGAAGAACAACAGTTAATGGGGACAAAGTGCAAAAGGTCCCTTGGTTGGAGGGGATGCTAGATCCTCAGACAAGGATATAACTTGCTTTGCTATCGATCTTCAATCGGGTAAACGCGAAGGAAAGGTAGTCGTCCAACAACTAGTGTCAACAGGGTTGTTGCAACAATATCTTTGTATCATGCACTTCAGATATTGGGTCAGACCGTCAGTTAAATAGCTTGGTACTCATTGTTGGGGAGGGGAAATGAGGGGTGAACGTTTCTTTGGAGGTAGACTATCATATTTCCTTTACTTTGATTTTCAAGAGGGGGATACGATTGTAGAATTTATCCGGGATTATTACCCAAGTGCACCCCTACAGCTACGTGCCAGCTTGAAATAGAGACAATTTTAACTAGTGAAAACAATCCGTAAGGGCACTTGAGTAAGAAGTGGTAAGCCAGTCCTCAAAATAAGGCTCGAAATTTCTATTGAGAACATTACTGTCACGAAATCTCGTACACTCTCGTCTTGATCTGATTGTGCAAAAAATCCCCTCGTCTATCTTTCTGTGGTCGTGAATGACATGGCGTCTGTAATCTTCCAAAGTATGGATTGTCAACGACCTCCGAAAGAGGCCCGATAGCTTTTCTTCGGCTCACTTCTGATCGACAAACTATTTTTTGGTGGCAACCACCCCTCTGTGTACTTACTGTGACTTATGGCACATTGGTCGCATGTATGAACCCCCATAAGAGATTATTGGCTACTCCTTTTCATTTCTATTGTCCATCGTTTCAGGTCGCTGACACAAAAGGACGGTATTCAAGGCAGTTGCCATGGTGATTATGCGAAAGCTAGGGTCATTCTTCAAGGTAAGCTCAGTATGTTCTTGATATCCATAACGGCATTTTTATCGCTCAAATCGCTTAAAGAAAAGATTCAGCATAGGTTATTTGAATGACACTTGTAAGAGATTTGTTTGCTATTTATGACAAGGGATTTCCTTCACAAAGGACCCCCTGCTGCACCGCTTAGCCACTTGCATTATGGACGCAAAACAGCAAGGTTTCTTGAGCTATCTCAGGGCCTTCATAATCAACTCACGTCATCTAATCAGTGCTGCAGAGTGGCAAGCTTTGCTATTATTGGAACGAGAAATCTGTGGCGTCAGGAGGGATGCTTAAAGAAAGAGGCCATCGGGCAAAGCTTTGAACCCTCAGCGAGAGTACAAATAGACGCCACCATTTATTAACCTGTTCGTATCAAATGCTTGCCATAGCTTCCCAAACCTCATGGTATCTTTATCAATACATCCTTGCTTTTAAGCATTTGTTCACTGAATGACTCTAAGCCGTGTTTCAGCAGGGTTTCATGAAAAAATGTGAAAGTGAGTTCTGAGATTGTGTTGGTAGCGTTTAGGGGTCTGGGTAAGAATGAGAAAAACGTAGATGACTGCAAAAATTGGCGCCCTTTGATGGTTGTCGAAAAACGGTAATACACTCTTAAGGCGGAGTTTTTAACTCTTTGCTAGCAGATAGTGTGTTACTTCATTTTGCAGTAGCGTTTATAATATACAGACTAGAGTCAGAGACAAGATGGCGGTATTTTGGACCTCTCATCTTGAAACGTCAAGTTTAGAAATTTATTGAAGGACTGGTACGTATTTTAGGATAGTGCATTGACAGATAATTGGTTCTTTCATTGCCACTGTTATTGAGTAGATCAAATACTTTGCCGTGGTAGTGCTTTTATTTCTTCCCACCGTATTTGTCGATTCTGATGCCCTGCTTTGTGCCACTTGGATTTCAGTTCATTACTCCATCGCTTCATTCTGATTCTCAACTTAAATCCAATAACATTTGTTTCTAATGCTGTATCGTATCTGAGGAGAAACAAATAAATTAACGGCTAAAATACGACTGTTTTTACCCGTGGATATACAAAACCACGGAACCGACATACGTGACCGAGAAGATAAGATTTGTAAAGGTTTTAATTTCAGACCAACAGGTTGTGCGTTTGAGAAAGGGTAGTCAACTTTTAAATCAATTTTTCAGTCAGTCATTAAAAATTAACTGTAAGAGGTCAAGTGAAATCTCTTATTTTTAGCCACAATCAATCTTTTACAAGCCCATCTTTAAGAAGTTAAATAAAGAGGACTTTAGTTTACAATGCTGCGTGTCTTCAATTTTGCACTAATACAAAAATCATGGTTAGATAGAGCAAGGCATAGCTGACTTCGATTGGATTTATGAAGTGGTGAAAGAAATCCGTTTCCTTACGTTTCCACTTTTCTGGCAACTTAAGCAGTGATAGCATGTGATAGCATGTCAAAAAGCGGCAATAGTGAACGTGTGTGGGGGAGGATGGTGATGAAGGGGATTTCTCTATTTGCCAAATTAGCTTCTAACCCTCAGTCGGTAGACGCTGATGTTCAGCTCCACGCAACTTTAGAGGCAACCATCTCTGTGTCATTTAAGGAACTTTTGGAGGTCTGCAACCTGGTCATCAGTTGAAAGTGATACTAGCAGTTTGCAAAGTACTATCAAGAGGAACTAATGAGGCGACTAGAAAAATAAATCAAATCATTGTCACCATATCCCACCCATTAAAGCACGCGTGGCGACCGCAACGGTCACCGGTTCGAATACCATTGGTCATATATGCTTATTTCTCGATTACTTTTTCAAACCTTTTCTGCTCAATCATTTCTATTCATCCTGTAAATAATAAACCAAATGTAAACTATCCATATTATTTTTTTAGACTTCGTCGGAAATTTCAAGACTTCAATGGTTCCGCAACAAAAATCGACTTAATGACTACAGCAATGTGAAGATGGAATATAAGAGAGAACTTTCTTAAAAGACCAAAAACAACACCTCAAAACGATAAACTGAAGTAAAGACCATGTTTAACTCCCGTTTCCAGCCTCAAAGAGACCTGCCAATGACAGAAAGTCATGAATATGTTGTATAACTGAATAGAGGCAAGGTTCTCTAGAGAGCACAGCTATGCCAAGCTAAATCATTATTGAATGGATTGCCCTGAAGTGGTTATAGCCTGACAAGGAGGAAAGATCAGCGATCGTCCTGTTTCATTCAATACAGATACTTCACGTGCATCAAGTTTCCTGTTTAGAGAACTAACTAACGTGTCTTGTTTTGGTCAATAGGCATTGTAATCCGAACTATGTATTGAGCCTTTTTTTGTACACATATAAGAAGCAACCATTAATTAAGATTTAGTTGGCATGCTCCTCATCTAACTTAAGTCATTTTATACCTCTCTCTCATACTTAGGTCCCCGCGTATCATTTTTTGAATTTTACAAGCAGATCAACAATGCGTCAAATGCTGCCGACTTCATTTCTACAGGGACATGGCACAAGGCGCCCTTTGCTGCTGTTAATCATCTCCACTTGTGATCTTCGTAGTGTATTTGATTACCAGATTCTACTATGTGGAAAAGTGGACCAATTTTTAATTTTTACCATTTACTATTCTCATTGGATAACAACCTAATAATTTTAGCGCTGCTCATAGTAGGTAACCAAATGAACTGAACGTCTCCCTTTACATCCAACATCTTCTTTGCTACGAGTTATCAACTCTATAGTCCTGCATGACTCGTGATTTCTTTTAGTTGCCCAAGTGCCATAATTACCTGTGTAAACCAGTACGTTGCCTGGCATGTGGTCTATTTGAAGCTAGAAATGTTATTACGCGTATATCTTTACTCGGGAAGGTTGAATGACAACAGCAAACGCCTGTAGCATGGGTTGGAAATTTAATTATTAAGCGTGTTTTGTTAGCAACAAATTATTTCATGATTATCTCATCCAAAATACGTACATCGTTGAAATATGAACCACTTCATGTTCGTATCCGAATTTCATTTCATTGCTCTGCTTCTATTTTAGGAAAACTGACTTAACCAGGATCCCTATAGTTACTATTCCTGTATTTAGGCATGTAACAATTATGCATTTTAGAGAGGAAAAAGAAGGAGACGAGCTGATCATATTGATGGTCTGCACTTAAAGTATTTATACATGGCTGTCGTTGATCTCAACGTTACAATAATGCGTGTAGAGAGATATAAATACAAATTGAGAGGGCACGAAGGTTTAGTTCGCTTCGCTCACAAGGGTCCTTTGAGAAGATTTTTAATGGTTCTTTTTGTATTTTTTTAAAGCTTTAAGGTATTCCAAATCTAAAAGCACTTCTAGAGCACCTACCCATAGGTAGCAAAAATGCAAAGTTTTAGCAAATCGGCCAAACCGTTTTGGAGGAGTTGTAGATCACACACGCTTACACATATCCATGAATTATGATAAGGAATAGATCAAGTGCCTTTTCACTCAGTTCTTCTGATCAGAAGAATCTCAGCTATCCAACGTTTACTTGTACCAGTGGAGTTTATCAAGAATACTTGAAATAAATAAAGAGATAGTTGGTCATTCCAAAACATAATTTAAATATTTGAATGTAGATATTTAAGGAAGGTTTGAAATGTCAATTTGATTATCCAATTGTTTGAAGCTAAAATGGTCTTCTTACCCCTTTCTCAGACCCCTATGCCCCCAATCCGCTCTTGTTGTAAGAGATAGATCTAATCTCTTATTATCAGTATTAGCTATAAACCCTGTTTAGTACAAACTAGCTGAATCGATTCTTTCGGTTACCTAAATTACTAGTTTTGTTCTTTCGTGATCAACAGGTTGGTAAACAGGTGTAAGGTACTGTTTACTAAATTTGTTTTGACATTTGAACTCTGTAAACAAAACGCCACAAACAGTGCGCGACCATTGTGCCAACATATGTAAACACTTTTACTGTTTTCATCTCCTGCATTAGAGATCACTCGAACTAGCAGATCGCAGCACCTCTTCTTTTTTTAAAGAATGCCAGTTATTCTTAACTTGTCAGTACACACTGTCTCTTTGTAACTCTCCATTTCAAATATTCTTATCTATTCCAACAGAGTCAGATGAAATTTATAAAAACAGATGGAATAAAATAATCAAGCCTGTCTGCTTGTTTGGATAAACAGTATGTATCTGTAAATGCAGCACTGAGCCTAAGATTATGTTGCACCGCGAATATTTCAATAGCAGGCCTCTTGCCTCTTCTCTCTTTTAGTTTGCACTTTGGATAAGAGGAAATACCTTACACTGTTTATATGCAGACTCTTTCTGTCTATGATGCATTTGGCAGCAAGTGGTGCAGACGCAAACTCTGCATATTATTCATATACCAAACAAAGCAACTGATTCTATCAATGTTGAAACAGATGATCCGAAAGGCAATAAATCATTGTCATTCTTGTTTGTGAGGCTTACATCAAAGACCATAAGGTCAAAAGGTGTAAAATCTATTCATTTCTTCCCTCCCTATAGTCTCGTCCTTATTACCGAAGATCAACATTAAGGGCGTTCTTGTAAAAGCACACCATCAATCCTCCTTACCTTGCTGCTATGCTGAGGTGAAATAGAACTGCCCTAATTAGGGGATGTCATTCGATAGGTCTCGGACATCCTCCTCTCTTCTGTATTTGCCTTGTGAGATCTTCGCAGAATTAACACTATGAAGTTCTTTGCTTGGTACATTCCATGAAAGCTCTTTGCAATATCATTTCCATGAGTTTCTCTATTCTTACATTACGGCTTCCAAGCTTTCACTTGATTTACCCGCTATTCAGCAGAAACCTCTTTCAATCTAGTGTTTCTATTATAGACTAGTTCGTGTGTTACTCTCTCCTGTTAGATCTTAGAAGTTCTCAATACTAGTTCACGGCAGAGTACATTTAGACTTGACTTAACTTAACCTAACCTTTCATTGGTCTTTGCACGTTCATTCTTGACACAGCCTTTGCAGATGGCAAGATCCTTTCCCTTGTGTCCAGCCGTAAGAATAGGGATCCTCAAATCTTCCCGTATTTAGTCTGCCCAACGCTTATTTGGTCTTCCACGTCTCCTACTCCATTCAAAGTCTTCTTTGTATGCTCTTTTAATAAAGTTCGCCTCGTCTGTTCACAAGCCCGAACCAGTTCATGCTTTGCTCTTTGATTATGCTCAGAATATCATCCTTTACACCAAGCATCATCCTGATGTCAGCTACTCGACACCTGTCCATTCTTGTTTTCCTGACCATTTCTCCAAGGCAGCAAAAACATCAGTTTGGGAGCTTCAGCTGCTTTTAGGGTCCATGCCTCTACATCGTAAGTTGCAATGGTAAAATTAACGCATAATACAGCCACAGCTTTATTCAGCCTGGTATTTCTTTGCTTGGGAAGACATTCTTTTGAGTCTCCCAAATGCACTACTAGCCAGAGATGTCCGTCTTTTTAAGTCATCTGTAGTGTTTGGGACAACTGATCCCAGAGATACAAACATTTCAACTTGTTAAACGGGAATACTCTCGATTTGTGTATTGGACGAATGTACTGGAGAGGTGACTTTGCACTTGCTGGCATTTATTTTGAGGTCTCACTTTCTACAAGCCTGCTCAAGTTCTTTAGTCGAGAATTTCAGCTTTTCTAGCAAAGTGGATATCATAGTCGTGTCATTGGAATATCTGATATCAGTTATCAGACATTTTTCAAGGTGGAGATCACGTTAACTAGATATTTCATCCATCTCAAAGAAATAGATTAAACAAGGTGGGAGAAAAGAATACATCCTTGACGAACACCTACACGCACAACAAACCAATCGGTAATTGTTTTATCGACGATGAAAGAAGACCTGATGTTTACAAGTTTTGGACTAACACCAATCTTCAAGAGCATTTTCCTTAGTGCTTCCGCCATTTAATTTCAAAAGTTCATTCGAAATCAATGAAGTGGAAGTACAGCGGTGTGTTTCTTTCTCTTGCCTTTTCGATTACTTGTCAAACAACAAATGTCGCATCACCTATGTCCCTGCCGGAACGAAACCCGCACTGTTCTTTCTTCAGCTTTCTGTATATATTCTCTTTCATTCCTTCCACTGATATTTTAAAAAACTTTACCTGGTAATGATAAAAGAGCTATTGTATGTTAGTTGTCCCCTAAAAGTTAATCCCATTTTTCGTATATAGAAGAAGCTATTATCTTCGAAAAGTCCAGATAGATACACAATATCGGGTAAGTTTTGATATCAGTCCCATTTAATATTCCCAAGTAATAATGTTTATTTATTACTATTGTTCTATCTTCTTCTATATCGTATAAGAATGAACCTGATGTGGTGCTAATCAGTGGCGGTTTTAGGGGAAGCCGAGATTGTCATGGCCCGAGGCCCCGCATCTCCAAGGGGTCAGCGCTTCAATGCTAAGAAAATAGTATGTGTCTAAATGCCCATATTTATCTCGTAGCAGTAACTTAAAGCTGAAAATATACCCACTGGATGGGAATACAGTGTCTCCAGAGTGTCAGCAGTACAATCATGCCTGAAGTGCATGACATCGAAGGCCCTGCAAACGTTTTCAGCCAAGGACCCCGCACCCTCTAAAATGGCCGCTGGTGCTAATTTTTTTTCTTTCTATTTCACGGTATCCCACTTTGAAGAAATAGGAGCAGAAACTGTAGCGGATGATTTAGAATGAAGCAGTTAGACGATACATGATACTCGAAGTGCATGAGATCATTTTAATACCCAATTCGCTGGAAAATTGGATCCCAAATGTGTACCGGATTACGTCATGAGGCTCCTATTTGGTATCAAAACCTATCCTTCACCACCTCAGCTTTTTCTTTTACTTATGTAATGGAAATGACACCGCAAAAAGTAGTCTGAACGCGCTAAAAGCTCCAAAACTCTCCCCATGAACTGGTAGCTACAGCTCCTAATACCTAAACTACCATGTTTTTCAATTGTCAGCGGACGCTGCAGTATCAAAGGTGACTAGCGATAGTTTTTTTTTTCAAGAGGAATAGTAGACGGTTAGTCGTGAGAAGTAACAACGACCTTGCATTTCAAATCTCATTTAATCCAAATTATCGTCCTCCCTATATCAGAGGAAATTTGAATTTGAGCATTTCAAAGAAAACTTTCGGTCTAAAATTTGTTTAACCAGAACTCAGCTTCAATTGAATGTGGTTATATGCAGCTAACCTTCCATTCTCTCTCATTTGTAAACAGTTAGATAACAGGTGCCAATATTTTTTAAAACAGAAATCGGTTGATCTGTACAAGATTACATTCACTGACCCAAGTTAAACATACACCATCAAAAGAATCTTTGCAAGATACGAAACCTTTTATTAAGGCATCATCTTCACATGGTTGTGATAGAATAGCTTTGTAGAACTAAGAGTGCATTACGAGGCATAGTATAGCAGAGTAGTGTTAAGTGAGTTTGAAGAAAAAGCCAAGATTGAGGCGAGGCATGTAATGGTTAATGCTGATAACATTGGTTTTATAAATGCAGAATACTCTAAAGTGTTTAATTCAAGGGCGTTAGCATCAATTCTAGCCTCTGGCAAGTCCACAGTGTGCATGTAGAAAGTTACGCCATGTTGATTAGGGGAAATCATTTCCATGAACTTTTCCTGGACACCTTAAAGCTTCTGCGTATAAACTGTCTTACTATAATTGTAACAACTTATTTTAGCTCATTGAGAAGAACCGCCCCTTTCCCCTCTGTCGCCCAACCCTACGACCATTCAGAGTTATGTAGTCACCATCGTTTATTGCACCATAATACAAGTTACCCCCCGTTATCCATTTGAACGGTCATCCTTTTTATTTACTTTCGTGCCACGCGCGAATTTTTCAATTTCACGCGTGTCCTAACATTGCTATGGTGAAGAATTTGGCAATTGCAGATCGAAGCCAGAACGCCAGACCGAAGTGACGACCAGGGCTGAATTCCCTGCTTTTACTAGAAGCAATCTTTTAAGACGTAGAAGTCAAACCAGAACTATTTCTAAGCAGAATCTGTCTATCACTTTTCAAGCATGAAATCACAGCTCTATCTATGACTACAACCATGTGATGATCTAATGAGCTCGGACTGGACACCGTGACTGTCATGAAACTAAACTGTGCTTAGTTTTCCCAAAGGAGAAGCGATAGTCACTGTTTTAGTCAAGGATTGGTGTTGTATTCTAGGCAAGATATAGGTAACTATAGCTCTTCATGAAAAATGCTAAGCTGCAAGGCCAAAGACTACGAAAGCGGGCGTGGAGTTAAAACTCATGTACCACAACGTCGTCCTCGAGTAAAATGGCTACTTACTTTACTGTCTTGTTATCTGATAGGAACAGCTCTCCTCACTGCGTTTCAGAAATTCACTGGATCCGAAAACGATAGAAGCGGTATGTACATTCCTTATTTTATACTAAGTATGTACTTTCGCAGTTTGCTATCTTTGTCTACATTGGATGTTATTTTATCCGTAGGGAAGCTGTTCAATTTCTCTGTTTTAATTTTCTTCCTCGTTAATCAAGGAAGTAAGTAAACCCTTAACGTATTTTAAACTCGTTGTAAAAAGTCAAATCAAACACATGGCACAGACTTAAAGTCATCGATGCCATTTAGCATTGCCCAAACTCGGCGCTGTAAGCCATTTCTTGCCCAACAGCTCTACCGTAGGAATGTTTGTGTACCAACTTATATTGTCTTTCGAGAATTTGCCTGGAAAATGTTAAGATCTCGTGTACTCGCCACGGTATGCGAGCTGGAGATCACCGCCATAACGAATAGAATAACCTGAAGAATTTAACAACAGTTTCAGAGCATTGTGTACTACAATCGCTCTCAGATTATTGAAAAAGCAAACATTTCACAGGCTTTAATTAATCGGCATCTAATTTTGTCGAGACAAGCAAGTAATTTTACGGTAGTCATGTCACCGAGGTATCATGTAACCAGGTTATTATTTAAAAGAAAGCGATCGCAACTATTACAAGTTGAACCTCTCTAGTAAACTGCTTGGGTGATTCAACAATCCACCGAGTGAAGAATTTGAAAAAAATGCTTTGACCTGAACTTTAATTTTTTTTATCCAAGGCGATGTTTCTGGTTTTGAAGCGGTCGCAATTTTTCTCATAAAAAAGATTCCGATCATAGGCTCCCACACATATGAAATCGACGTTTTCATATCTTCAACTCGTGTATGTTTATTCATGATCTAAGCTCTCCAAACGACAGAAAAAGCTGATTTGAAGATGCACTCTTGATCTAATCCACAACTAGAAAGAAGGGCTGCTGAGGAATTTACGATGGACGCAGCTATCATTCTGATACACTGAAGATAGACTTCGTAGAGAGCTGAATTGATATCCTGATTTTCATTTTAATTTCAGATCACAGTGGATATCTTTTAAAAATTTAACCTTCGCCAGAATAATTGAAACGAAGTTCAGAAAATTGATATCGCCATGTCAGATCTTAAGCAAACTGTTGTGGACAAAATCGCTCATTCTGGAGCAAGTTGAAATCATCAATAGAAAATCAATCTCGTAGTAAAATCAGAACAAGCTAAAGAAGAGATCAACTGACAACCTTCAAGTAATACAGACTTTGTCAACTTTACGTCATCTATTTCAGAAGGGATATTTTGCGCGGCACTGCCGTTAAATAATTTATCAATTATCGTAGTTCTGAACAGCCGACGGACTTTCTCCAGCTCCAGTGGTCATAACACCCGATGGCCTTGATTCACGTTGATCAGTGAAAAGATAGCATAAGTCTGTCATTCAGAGCCGATAACGTAATCAGATATGTCGACAGTCTTCTCAAGATTATATATTAGCTTTTCAAAACTTTTTCTAGTGGCTACCGTCATGTGGGGGCATTGACTACTACACTGTATTTTCTGCCCGAAAACTTACACCTGGCTGCTGTTTCAAGTAGTTCTTCCTTGAAGGGGTGCACTTGGAGAGAACTGATCTAGATAATGACATAGATGATGTAACTGGAAGGGTCCTTTAAATCTTGCTAGCCGGAGAAATGGAATCGTTTTAGAGACTTGCCCCATGCCCTTGCCCTGAGTTACTGTGAACAATGGTGAGTTTCTCACACCTTTCTAAAATTAGACGTTATATATTTTTCTGTAAATTTGAGGTACTGTTGCCAATAGCCACGGGTAGGCAGGTGTTCTTGAGTTCATACCTGCAGAGCTGTAATAGAGATTGGTCATGGCAGGGAAAATATATCAAGTAGGGGTTCAGGGTGCCCCAGTGAGAACTTGCCTGGTCATACTCTACGAGAATACATACCTCCAGGGCAGGAGTTTTCCAAGTTTTTGCCCAAGGAGTGCACTTAACCCGTAGGTACATGATTCACAAGCCCCTCAATCCAATAGTTTCCTCTGTGTTATTGTGGACAGGTCACAAAAGCATATGTATTGAAAAGAGGAACGCTAGTAAACTTACAAGGGAGGGAAATAGGGTGTACCAAGTTACATGATGTGTAGGGGCAGTACTAGAGGGATTACTGTCACTTGATATACCTCACTTCAAGTGATTTAATAACTTGAAGTAAAAGCAGAAACTTGAAGGCCATTTTGTATAAGATACTCAAGAAAAAAATTAACATTATCCATTTTATAACTATGAAGATTAAAATGAAAACCCTAGAAGGTGCGTAATTGTTAAAACCAAGCTCCTCAATTTGCGCCAGAGATAAGATGTTGGCCAAGTTTATTTGGTGGAGTGGTCTTTGGTAAGAAGGTACTACGTCGATATGCTTGTTACAATGGAACATTCTGTGGTTCTGAAGGCAGACAATAAAACTGTCAATAAGCAGCTCAATGTTCTTCAAATTGTTGAAGCTAAATTTAAGGATAATTTTTAAACACCAAGTATGTAACTATTTCAAGTAAATCCGTAACCAAGTAAATAAATCAGTCATTGACCAGGAGGTTTGCCACCTGCACCCCCCATCAACTTAACACTTCTACCTAATATAATCAGTCTGAAACTAGATTATAACAGCTTATCAGCAACACCTTAGAGCACTTATTTTTAACTTCATCTTTTGCAATTTATCCACAGATATTGTGCTTTGTTTACCAGTGACCTTTGCACTTGCTGATCTTTTATGTAAAGCAGCTTGAGTCATGTAGCTTACTTTGTCAACATACCTCTAAGTAAGATGATGTCACAACATATTTTATTGTCAGGGCATGTTTTAACTTCTCCTTTATCGAGGGGTTAACAAAACCTGTAGAGCAATAGTTCCACATTATGTGTATTAATTTATTTTCCTTTTTGTGGTACTTTTGAAGCAGAAGTAGGCCTTAAACAGGACAACCAATACTATTTACACCTCCCAGATTTTTCTAGATTTCGAGGTTTTGATCAGGCGTAAAATTAGTGATGATCTTTTTTATACAGAAATTGTACGCTGCTGATTACATAAGAGAAGTATGCTACAGTCACCAGTCACAAGGAGAGTATTGACAGGGCATGTATTGGCAATTTGGCATACCATTATCACTTCATATGATTTATAAAACATGTTTTACTGCTATTTTGGGGGTATTGTTCTGAGCAAATCTTTTGATTTTGGTAGTAAGTAATGCCTGTAACAATAATGATTTTGAGCACATCAGAGCAAATGGACTTGATTAAGGCAGTTGGAAGAGAGGCATGGGGGCATGGGGTGAAACAGATTTGGAAGTACTGCTGTATTGGTCGATCTTTGTTGCCATAAAATATGGTTTGTATCTTCTTTAAGCAAATTGATCCAATCTCTTCCTACAGTGTTTACATGAGATTATGTCCATTTTTATCCACAATGTGACATATTGTTTACGTAAGTGGAGTCAATAGCTTTTTCTTTGTGGTATGATCTATTCTCAATTGGATAGTTGAAATGTGAATAATAGGTGTTTATGAATGATGTGTCAGTATTGAGACAAATTCACATTATTTACAGTTAGATCACATTACATTTGTCCTGCAGTGGCACTATTCCTTTTCTCATTTCAATCTGCACAAGTCTTGATGTGATTTCAAGTGTTTATGAAAAATCAGGTCAAAACTGGTCTACATTTGTACATGACCCCAGGCAAATGCTCAAAACCGATTCAAATTAATTTCTACTCAGGTGGCATTAAGGTGATGCAAGGCTGATCAGGATCTGTTCTGTTTTACCAATCATTTGGATCCTGGCCCATGTAAACAGGGTTGCTGATTTTGGAAGAGACGGTTGTACGTCAATGTTGACTTACATTATTGACTTACATAATCTGTTTTAGTAATTATGTCTAGTGCAAAAGAGAAGGAAAACACAAGCCCTGACCTTTGAACTTTCAGCTAGAGGTTGGCAGGTGTATTTGTTTATTGCAACTTAAAAAGTACAAATTTACTTGAAATATTGCCTCAATATTTACATTCTCAGGTTGAGTACACTTGGTGTAACACAATTGTCAAGCTTATGCAATACCTTTGATCAAAAATCAGACTGTGTCAAAATAGATATTTACCTATTGATGTAAAATTCCTGACGTGTTATTGATGTAAATGTTGCAATTTTGCCTGCTGATTTATTGTAGCATGCCTACAATAATGCATCAGTTATTGCTATCTTAACCATAAAATAAGCGCACTTTTTGTGTACCTTGTTGGTCAAGCCAACATTCCTTACCTGTTTTAGTTTTGGTTAAAATAATGTTTTGCTGTGCATAATCAATAATGTAACAACTACCAATCAAAGACAGCCTGACAAAGTTTTCTGAATCTGCTATGTGTTTGGAATTATTTGTACATGTAATTCAGTGTGACTATAATTTTGTTCTCATTGTGAGATGTGATGACTCCTTATCTTTGTTGTACAAATATTAACTACATAACTGATTTAGACAGGGAACTGCGGCTCTGTCTGTGTTCTGAAAGCATTGTCCCAAGCAGCCAGAACCTATAAATTAGAATCTTGGTTTCTGTTTTGGCCTTATATCTGCTGGCAAGATGCTTATACTTCTATGTAGCATGCCAGGCGGTCCACACACAGCTGACACAGGTTAGTGTAATTGCACCAAGTGGTTCTGGTACTGATCTTGTCTTAACTGAATACTCATAAATTTCATATATATATGGGGGAGCCACTCCATGCAGATGGTCTTCATTGCATTTGACACAATTTTCATGGTCTCATTCAACTTCATGTCTATGAGTCCTGTGTGGACACAGGAAGCCCAAACTGGAGCACAGTACTCAGCAACACTGTAATGCAGTGCCAGAGACAAGCCGTGCAAGATATTCTGGTTGGTCCCCTATGGGTACCCTACCAGCTTGCCGATCATGGATGCTTTGTTTTTTATCTTTATTTCCTGTGTTTTTAAGATAGGTGTGGCAGGTGAGGGAGAAGTCCAGTTGTACCCCTAAGTATTTTAGGGCAGGGCTGCATGGTAGGAGCTTGTTGTCTTGTCTGATCTCCATTTGTTGGTTGGCCTGCCTGTTGTTTAGGTAGAAGAGTGTGGTGACACTTTTGGTTTCCTTCATTTTCAGGTAACATCTGTTTAAAAAGTTGTAGGTGGTATTCATGTTTGTTTGTGGGCTTTGTTGCAGGGCCTTAACATGCAATCATCTGTGCACATGAATTGCCATAAGTTCATCTCTGTCATGTCACTCTGGTACAGGTTAAACAGAGCCCCGAGGGACTCCATTCTTTATCTGGTAGAGCTTGCTCTCCTCTCCTCCCACACATTAAAAAATGGAGACTTCCCATTTGGATAAGGGTCACAGGATTTCCCTGTACTTTATCACCCTTGCAACTTTCAGCAGGAAGCCGATCTCCAGAGGCTTGTGCAGGCAGCACAGTAAGTGCGTAAGTACCCACCAATGATGAGTTGAAGGTATTGGAATGTCAAAACTTCACATATTTTTTCGTTGAAGAACTGATGCCTGTGCTGGGTTTGATCCACAGCCTTCCTTACTGCAGTCCAGCATGCTAACCACTACACTACAGAGGCTTTCTCTATTGAGAGCACACCTTTAAGCATACCACATTCATCAGACAATACACTCCATGACTACCATGACTACACACTGATGTCAAGCGACACCATGCGAACATTCATTACAGGAAGGTGATGTCACAATGATCAACTTCCAGCAATTTTCGTCCTAACTTTCTTTCCCCTGAACTCAACATCGTGTTCTCAGTAATTGTTCATCTGCAGCTTGAGTGGGCACAAATCTCTGGAGACACAATTCAAGATCATGACCTCACACCTGCATTAAAACAGGGTCTCCATAACTATTTGTATATCTCCCTGGTTACCAAAACCCAATTCTGTTCTTCAGGTCCTTGAGAGCCAAACATTGCTTCAATGAAAGGGAATACTGTAACTGTCATAGAGCTTACAGTCTATTTTCTTTAATTTTTCATATGTTTTTTCAATATGTTTGTATTGTTGTTGTAACAATGTAAAGTCAATAAAATGTGAATAACTGCTACTGTAAGATCTAGTTGCCCCCATTGTAACACGTGAAAACAGTGGGAAGGATATGTACACTCTTAAAGCTTATTTCTCTGTAAAGCTACAGAATGAAGAGATGATGTCATTGCAGTCACCATTATCATAATCATCAATGTAACCCAGAAGCTAGAATTTTTATACCCCAAATGCCAAGCAAATAACATAAGGGTAGATGCTGTGCATATAGCATAGTTGGAGCTTAGGAGTTTCAACTAGAGTGATGCAGTTTTCATGCCGTGCACTCCCCTAGGCAGGGGCTAGGGCAGTGCCAATGTACATTGGACTTGTTCGTAGGATTGAGTTCCTTAAGACCCAATGCCCTTCCTAGTGTCACCAATGGCCCTTCCAAGATTTGGGACTCTGGAACCCTGAACCCTGAACCCTGAACCCTGGTCCTCTTGTACTGAAGCCCAGGAACTTATCCGCTAGACCACAGTGGCTAGAATAGAAAGACAATATACACTTGGTAGAAATTGCAGAAGTGGAAAGTAGTGTTAATGTAGATGGAAGTACTAGGAACACAATTACTTAACATATTCTATGCAAACTGTGGATAGGCCATCTCTAGGGCAATAGGGCAAGCATTAGTGCCCAAACAATAAAAACAAATAAGAGATAGATTAAAAGCAAATGAAAACTATGACAAGTTGCAAAACATGAATCAATAAATAATTCACTTACCTCTTTAATCATGCACCATATTATAGATGGACAAAGATGACTATCAATGTTGGCTAAAATTGGTAGACTATA
>JAAAKL020005725.1:0-18912 GCA_010016065.2 Carybdea cf. marsupialis auct. non (Linnaeus, 1758)
CTTATTTACTTATTTACTTATTTACTTATTTACTTATTTACTTATTTACTTATTTTGTCTGCTTAAGCTCCTGGATCTGTCAATTTTAGCTTATCCACAAGTCTAATCTATATGGACTTCTTAACAATAACTAGTTAACTAGTAGTTATTATTTAGAAGTCCATGTCTAATCTATTCTTGTGTTGTACGCATCATTTTACTTTCTCTGCCATTCTTTCTTTCACTCATTCATTTAGGCTCCCTTACAACCAAGATTCACATTTGTGTTACCTGATGGCAAGTTTATAGCGAGTCCGCCTGTAAAGTTTGAGCTAACATTAAAGAAGATTAGGCAAGATAGAATTTCATTTTGTGCACAAAATGCATTGTAGTGTTTCCTCTCCTATTAGTCCTATTCCTGTTTTTAATTTGTATTTTTTAAAAAGAACTGTCCGTTTCCCTCCCCTTCTCCCTAAAGAAAAAGCGGCCAGCTCCGCCCTTGCCTTGCACCGCTAGTTAAAGCTTGACTGCACAATAATGCAAAACTAACTCATTCTGATAGATAAAATACTATAAAATAGAAATCATAGGCTACAATTTATGTTCCTTCATCCTTACTGGCATTTGCAAAATTTGTCACCCACAAAGTGTTTGTCCTTCAATCTTTCTCTTAAATCGTTCAATATGAATACAAGGTGAGAAATACATACTCCCGTCGTCTAGTCTAAATGTTGATTGGTGAATCTTGTTTATTGAGCACAACTGTTCACTTTATGACTACAATTTACTACAAAAGTAAAGGAGCTTGTTTCTATTAAAGAAATATGACATCCAATTGCTTTAAATTATATCCACTGCCAGGTGATGTTATGGAGGATTCTTCTACCATGGTGTTACCGGTTATTGCAAAAATTGTGAGCCTGTTATTTACCAAATCAGTAGTGCCTGTAAAGCTTCGGTACCATGATGCCCCGCTCCCTCCCCATTGCTCGTACAAGGCCAGATAGAAAAGTACTGATCATCCTACCAATCACCATGCTTAGTAAATTATGAAGACACCAATTAACAGAAGAAGATCAAAGCACGTCAAAGGGGGCCTTAAGCACCCAAGGCTCAGGTCCAAGTAGAGCTGGATTGGGGCACGTTGTCCATGGGTCACGGGGTCCACACCACCTTCATCCCATGACCACGAGCAACAACAAACAAATAATATCAAAGGTGGATCACTCAAATACTGTATCAAGCTGAAAAACTGGACAATCCAGTGCAAGAGATGGGTAGAATAGGAAATTCCTCTTTGGAACTGTGTGGGGTGCGCCGGTACCTGGCAGGGGAATCCTCAAAGAACAACAGGCGTGTTTTCTACTCATATGCCATTCTGCCATCCCGAAGATGACATCCATGGCGTTAGGTTGGAAGTACAAAGAAACTGTAATTTAATACGTTCTGGATTTAGGTAACGGTATTTTAAGGAAATAGCTGCGTGTTGCTAATGCATTCACTGACGACACCCTCTTATTATTTGTTCCATAATTTCGACCCATTACATCTTTTGCAGTAGGAATGATGGATGGTCCAATCCGGAACTCATGTCATAATGCATACTATACCCATTCCATTATGCCTTAATTTAAGTGATTATTGGAATTGAATTGTACGAAGGATAAAAATGAATTGAAGTTTAAAAAGTTTGGATAGTTATCGACTTCGAAAATTCCTAGAATTACAAGAGACAACCAGTATCTAATATCTAACGATAAAAGAAATGCAGGGAAGAAGATGGGACCCATATTAAAGGGTTTGTTATATTGTATCGCTCTTATATTGGCGCACGGAAGGAGATCAGGGCAGGTCTGAAAAGCACTATATGTCTAAAGTCATTAAAGAATATTACGCCAGAAAAGGAAACTATGTTTCAGACAACAGTTCGTTTCTAACTGACTTCTTTAGGCCTATAGGGAATATTTCTATATCTTCAGGTCTATAGGAATATCTTTTATCACCCTATGTTGTTGATAACATGGTTGCCAACATGATACACCAAAAGGAGGTCATTTGTGTCAAAATACGGCATTGTATTCATTGTAACAATTCTTCCGTCCGTCCTATTAGCTAAATGTAACACACAAAGGAGGTTCCTATAATTTCTTACCGTTTGGTCTCGTATTTCTGTTCTCGTACTTTCTGATGCAATGTGTTTATTATTAAAAAGAAAACAGCCATCTCTCTGCCCGGTTTGGAGTCACAGATCAACAAGAAAAACCATTCTTACTCTGGATCAAATTTTCTACACAATTATTTTACAAGTAAGTAGACCGAAGGATATAGACTAATGTTGTAACGCATAACTGCTCTATTTCTTCAGTTTGCTGAAGTGTTTTGCGTCATAATCGTGTCCACAAGTAGGGCAATTTCGTCCTAAACCATTTCCCAGTATCTCCCCTTGCATTTGATCCTAATACTTAAAAACCTATGCAGTGGCTATTGGAAATGACCTAGTTGCTTGGTTGTCAAACCAACTTACCAATTAAGTGGGTTAGAAATAACTGGGTCTGGCAGTCAAATCATACCAGTTAAGCAATATTCGCTAGCAACGTATTGTCAAAATCAGCATAGTATTTTATGAGAAAGACATCTTTGAAGGAGTTGCGGACTGATCATTTTTCTTGATATGCTTGACTTCACTAGTCTTCTTAAAAAAGACGCTGAATATCGTTAGCTACAGCTATTGACCACTGCAGATAAATTGGGAAAGAGAATGAAATGAACGTAGTCAATGAAATACAATCCTTCAGTGACCACCTACATCTTCAAATTTGATAGGAAATTGGACCCTTAAGAAGTTTAAATATTTAAAACATCGCACAAAATTCACTCCTCCTCCCCCCTCCCCAAATATTGTAATGTGCCATAGAGGATACAACGAGATCTAAGCTTACGATACATGCCTTTCCCCAATGTTTTACAACAGGTAACAGCTAAGGTCACCAATGGACTTTTAAAACTTTTCAGGATTCAATACAAGTATCAGGGCATGCAAAAATGGCAGCAATCCATATCTACACATAATCTATAATCCAATCTAGAAATCTACTCTAATGCAAAGAGAGGACATTCTGACCAAAGGTCGATTTCATCCGTCTTCTCAGTATTGCAGATAATCATAGAATGCATGAAGATAAAATAAGTATGTTTACCCAAAATGTAATTGAAAAAAATTTTACTACAACTTCGACGGACGATACTAAACTAACATACTAAACAGTTCGCATGGGTTTACTTGCATACTGGATGGTACAAAACAAATCTTAAAGCCTCAAATACTTAAAAAGTCTAATGATCATAGCAAGGAATATGTTTAAAATTTTGAGGTGGGCTTAGGAGATGCCAGAGCAATAGTCAGTAAACGAAGATCTGACCGCATTCGAAATGCTGATTTAATGAAGATTTTAAATATTGAAACGAACATATCACAACCGGTAAAAAGCAGAAGAATGAACTCGTTTAATCATGTTATTAGGAGACACGGTGAAATCTATGCCCAAAAAGCTTACAAGAAAGACTTCGTAAGATGAAGGCTCAGGAGACGGCCACCCAAGGGATGGAGTGATCTGATCAGGGAAGATGTGGGTCTGCCACTCCAGACAGCCGAACGTATAGCAAAAGATCGAGCAAAATGGAGAAGTCTTGTCAACTCCATCAAAGATGACACGTGTGCAAGGATCCCAATGGATTAAGCACATAAGTCAAGAAATCAAGTTATGAGATACCATGACTACACAAGATATTTTTGTAGCCTGCTTATGCCTGTAGTTTCTTTCTGCAATCGTGTGTGTCTTAAAGGAGACGCGTCGGTCTAATTCGGCGAAAGAAACATCATCGAGGGACTGTTTGGAAGTAACAGTGAGTACTATTTACTATGTGATTTGTTATTGTCTTTTAAGTACGAATCGCTTATTTCAAAGTGCTGTAAATAGAAAGACAGCCTAGCGAGTGTGCTTGAGTGTTTGAACTGTCACAAGCACAAAATTACGATAGCTGACTATTATTCTTGGGGAATTTCGTACACCGTACATGAGACAATTGAATCAGTTTTAATTCGTGTTGGTCAAGAACGTGAACTGGAATTTCTTGGGCACATCATCGGAAAGGGCACTCTTGAAAGCCTTTGCCTTCCTGGCAAGACCCCAGGAAAACGGTCCCGCGGTGGTCAACGATTATTATACACCAACAATTTCAAAATGGACCCTAAACTTGACAGCCTGGAGAACGTTTGGCGAAAAGCACAAGATAGATATATTTGGAAACAGTTGGTGCGCCATAGCGCGGGTCGCGTACGACACTGAAAGAAGAAGAAAATGATTCTTAGGGAGAGGCAGTATTGAGAAAGTTTATTTTGCGTTTCCAATCGCGAAGTTTGGTAAGAGCAAAACAACTACATCGCCAATCTGCTCTCTCAAATTTGGTCTTGTTTCAAGTGCCAGATTACACTGCAGAGCTTGGAAAACGTTTCCTTAAAAATTCTTAGATAGGCTACTGGTTTTACTATATATTAGTATTAATACTTTGAAGGAAGGGTTCGTTTCTAAAAAGCAGCTTTGTTCCCCCCTCTTCCTCTCAGTTCGATATAGCTAGATATCCCCCTTATGAAAAAATAGGTCAGTACGAATTTCACTGCGTATACGTCAATACTTCTGCAGTTCTTGTTTGATAAATCAATAAACTACATATAGATTTCATTTGACGCATGCTACAGGTTCCACTAGCACGCTTCTCTAGTTCGAGGATGAAGATAAAAAGTCAATAATCAAACACTTCGATGACCTCTGTAAATCAGAGGTGATAGCACTTCTTATATCTGGACGAGTACTTAATGATCTAGGTTAAAAACCTCATAACAAAACAATTGCATGGCTCTTGGAATTGCTGTTGTTATTACAGAAACACAACTATGAAGATTTCGGAACCTTATTTTATCTGCTTCACGTAAGACAACTTTTATCCTCTTGGTGAGATGTATTTACTTCAAAACAGTCGGGGTTCGATTTCATGAATAACGTTTTGCAAACACAATTTTGAATTTCGAACTTTACTTACCCATCACAAAATTCCAGTTGTCTGTTGACAGAAAAAATATTTAATAAAACGAATAGTGTAGATACAGCCAAAACTTTCGTATCAAAGAAATTGGAGTCCCCCATCCCACGTTTTGTTAATTTAGAAACCAAACTGACGGTGAAAAATATCACTAGCATGTGCTCAATTTTAGGGCACATGTTTTTGCATATTTAGTACGTGCACTTTGAGAGAAGATGTTGACGTTGTTCCTCGTTAAAAAAACGTCGAAGAAGGAATATCCTGAGCTGGGGTGAATACTTTTCGGAAGTGTATATATATGTAGTCTGCACTAACATTTATGGTATTCGATACCTATACTAAATTGTATATAATATTTTCACGGAATGTTGAGATGATAGGATGATTGCTACTATCAAAATATGAGAAAGGTAAAAAGTGGGTGGTAACTTAACTTGGTCTGAATTTATTCCTATCTATTTAATTAAATGACTATGGCAAAGAGAAGTAGATAGAAAAAGAAATCAGAAGCAAGGTACTTGATGATGTAGTTTGCTTGATGATGTAGTTAAACGTGTTAACAGATATTATGATATTCTCACTATCCTCATTTCCTCAGGCTTTAGAAAAGGGATCATTTCCAATGTGACACCTAGCCTCTTCAACTCAATCCAGATAGCTAGTTCGAGTTCTCTGACTCCACCGACGTTCCGCTATCCATCTTCTCAATTTATACTGAAGTATCCCAAATGTATTTCCCTACTGCACCTTTTTTTTCGTTCTTCGTGTATGCATAGTTGAGAGAAACTTTTCCAGATCAAAACACATTATATTTCTTCAACTTTCCCCCTCTGTGCTTTAAGTGGAATATTTATATTGTCAACCATACAAAGGTATTGGCAAAATATAGAGTTTCAAATTTCACAAATTTTGCATACGCTCCTACCATGATACCGTGTACTTCCCTTGAAAGGAGCTAGGGCGGTGCTTGTGTACACGGGACTTGCTACTGAAGCATAGAGCACTAAAAAACCGGATGCTCTTTCTAACCTTGCCAATGGCAATACCGGGAATTCAATCCACTACACCAAGGCGGTTGCTATGATTTCCTATAATACCTGAAGTCAATCATGTTAGGTAGCTTAATTCCTGGATCATCTAGTGATATAGAACGCAGGATAGGGCTTGCCACAACGGCGTTAAGCAGGTTGATGCACACCTGGAGCAACAGGAAAATATCGCTGAAACTGAAAACGAGGCTATACAATGCTCTTGTATTACCCATTGCCATCTATGCATGTGAAACGTGGACACTGACAGAGAAAGATGCTGGAAAATTGCTTGTGTTCGAAGTGAATTGTCTAACGGCTATGATTGGCAAGACTAGGATGGACAGGATCCAAAATGCTACTTTCCGGAAATTGACAGGTGTAGAGAAACGAGTCGCTTATACCATTCAAGAAAGAAGGTTGAGATGGTTCGGACATGATTGTCGCAAACCCACCGACTCACTGGTATACCAAGCATACAAGCAAGATTTCCCCCAGAGACGTCAACGAGTTCGACCAAGGAAAATATGGACAGATATGATTAGACAAGACATCGAACTGCCACTTGCAACTGCTGAGCGAAATAGTGAAAACCGTCCTAGATGTCGAAGACATGTACATGGGAGTGCAAGGAGCCAAACCAAAGGCCTGAGCATTTAAGTCAAGTTAAGTCAGTAAGTCAATCATTTTAATAGTTTAAGCCAAGAATACAAGGATTGAAAGACTGGACTACAATTTCGGCATTGTAAACGATTTCTGCCTTTTCTGTCATTCCAACAGAGCCATTGCCAATATAATATTGTCAGTTATTTTACAATACTCCAAAATGACTTTTTGTTAACGTAAAGTACAAAATAGGGTCCACCTAGTAGCCGACCACGCTATGTGTTCCACGACTGATGGCCAAAGAAAATTATGTAGCCCTAAACACGGACATATCATGGTACTCTGCTTACTTTCTTCCCCTGTCATCCTTACTATCGCCATTGCACAATGTTAGGTTAAAGCCATGTGGTTGATGATGATTCACACAAAGTCAGCAAAAAGTTCCGAAGTCCATTAACCTGAAGATGGGAGAAGTATCTCTCGAAACGTAGCTCAGAAAAATACTACGACTCACGACATCATAAACATCTACCATCTATCACATTTTTGTCTTCTTGCTCATCCAAGCGTGTCTCCACCAACATATTCCTTATTGAAAGTAGAAGTAACGAAAGTTATTATCTGTGCGTTGCATTATATCCTCCATAGATATTACCACATCAGCTTTCTCACTGGGGACTCTTCCTCTTAAAATAGATCTTCCCAGCAAACAATGATAAAAAAAGAGTTCGTTGTAGCTTTTAACATCATCAAGAGTCGCTAATTTTTTTTCAAGCCGGGCCACATTACTAAGAGAATAGTCAACGAGAGCCATACAGCCCTTATTCTTTCTACTTGCCTTTTGTATGACTAGGCGACAGTGCGCTACTACAGGTAGCTGTTGCCTATTGCTTTAATTTATCATTTTATTGTTTAGAGTAGACATGTTACCACACTTAACCATGTACAAAACACGTTTTTTAAGATATCAATAAATAAAATTAATTTAAAAAATTAAATAAAATTTAGACGGTTTTTTGGAGATTCCTCAGAAAGCCACATAAACTGTACCCGTGGACCGTAGTTTGGTGATCTCTGATCATGATAAGTATGGTGATAGTTGTAAGAGAGGAGCTAGCTCATGCTTTACGGTCAGATTCGAAAAACCTTTTATTCTCAACAGACCATATGTTCACAGCTTCAGAAATTGAAACATTTTAGAACGCACGAGGAAGAAATGAAGCACAGTTTCAGGAAATATTTGAGAAAGCAAAAGCTTTGCATATTGAACATAGCTTGGGCATACCAAAAATTGTTGGAAGGTAAGCGAAGCGCACAAATTGTCCACCAATCTATCTAGTGGACAATTATTACTGTTGATCATTAGACCATTCATAGTCTTTCACCATCTTTGCACACATGCGAACAGAACGTCAACTTCAGCCGTGTTACTAATTCCGTTTCAAGCTCTTCGAGAATACTGGCATTAATCCTCCTTTCTTACCTTCTAGCCCTCAACATCCTCCTGCAATTCCATTATTCTGTGCACTGTAGCGCTTTTGTATATGCTGCCTTCAGTGTTAACGCTTCTTACTCGACTGGGAAAATTGAGGCTTCTGCTACTCGTAGCTTGACAGCCTTTCTAATAACCCAGTCCTTCCTGACGTTTCAATGCTCTGAGGAGCGTTTCTATGACATCCCATTCTTTAATCGAATAATTTTAACTACCGTAATAAAGTGACCTAAAATAATTATTTTAAGGAGCTACAATTTACTACTCTACAATTCTACAACTTAATCACGGAGATGCGGGAAAGAATAAAAATGAAATAACGAGAGTATCAGAGCTAAAGCATTTTGTTTTGTTAAGGGACGTGTTGAGATAGCACCAACAATGTCACTGACCCTGAACTAGTAATAAGGATGGGCACGAAAGGTAAAAGAATGCAGAATACAACATTGGAAAAGTAATGCTCAATTTATAAGGTCTGTAACTCAGACATTCGACCCAGCTTGTATACCTATACCGTCATCTTATCAAACCTCTCTTTCTTCGATACAGAGCTGGATTGAGTAAGTATAAGTTCCAGCGGCCATTGCATATGTTACATAGAGGGCTGTAAATTATGGTTTAAAAAAAACCAGTACATGTCAAACAGAAAGACTCGCTTGATGCAAGATTTTGTATCAAAATTTTCCTACAAGGCTTTCACTTCTTGATGTCACTGATCTCTAACAAGACTGGATGAAGCAATCCCATTGTTTTCAATAGCGAGAGAGTGTGGTCACGAATACTAGTCCCTAGAAGTTAAAATAGCACATAAATTCCGCCATGTTACGTAACATTGTTTATGAGCTTTGCTTGATGGGGACTAAAATGGCATCCAACGACTGACCTCGCTTTTAGATGGACGATGCGCAACCCAGTGTTTTTTGTAATCAGTGATTGATGCTAGACAGGAACATAGTCACAAGGAATTCTCTTGTGGCTATGAGAGGAGTGACCTGTACTATCTTCTTCCATTTACACGCAGCACCTTCCGTGCGACTGATCAGTGTTGTACCAGGAAATATCAAAATTATTACATGTTATACATCAGGTATTTTTGTCAACCCTATGAGGAGCAGAGACATATACAAAATAAAACATGTAAATTGCAAAATAGAACTCGACTTTCAAAATTGAAGAATGGACACAGATAGATGTGGTGCATATGAAGTAAATGAGTAACTATTGAGGAAATTCTCGAAAGAAGAAAGTACAAAGAATGTTTACTCAAAGTTATGGAACTTCTTTAACCGTTTTATCATAAACATTGCATTCAACACAATGTACTATGAGTACAAATGGGCAGGTGAAGGGATCAATAAAAGAAGAGATAGAAGGAGGAATTACATTATATCTCTGAATACAATTCTATTGAGCTCCGAGCAGAGAAGTTGAAATCCACTGGCTGCCTTAAGTCAACCTTGTAACTTCATCTCATGCTGTCAATGGCCTGTGAAGGTGGTTTACCATTTTGTGGGCTTGGGAATGTGGACCTCGATGCCGATATATAAAAATTAAACATTAAATCCCTTGAAGAAGAAGTAGTTCTATATATTCTGGTGACACTAGATGTCTTTTTTGAAGTTGTCACATTGAGGTTTTACAACAAATAACATTAAAAACAGAAAAGTTTGACATTAAATGTTGTGACACCCGAGATAATTCCAAAAGCCAAGTTATTCTGTTAAGATGCTCCTGTCGCGAATGACATCTAAGACACATGAAGCATCCAGTCCTTAAACTGTCGAGGGATGTTACATGTTGATTTACTTTAATGCATTGCATGTAGTTCTTATTACTTTTACAGTCAGGTTTAGCCAGCCTAGCTTTAAGCGTTTTTCTGGTGTTGAACATTTTCTGCTATAAGCGAACCGTGCTTTCAGTACTGTAGCTCCAAAACTGTGGAATAAAATACCTATAACGATTAGGAAATCTGAGTCGATAAGTGCTTCTAAAAGTCAACTGAAGACTCATCTTTTTAAGAAATCACTTACTGTGAATATTTTACATCAGCTTGATATTATGCATGTTTAACTTTTTCAGCCTTTTAATCATCATCGTAAGTAGTATAAATTCTTCTTTAGTTCTTATCCTATTCCAACATTGTTTACTTTGTAGAATTTGTATGTGTGCTCTGCACTTTGGAAGACTAGCTGTATAGCACTACAGAAAAAAAATATTATTATCATTATTGATATCATTACAAGCCAAAAATCATGATGTAAGTCAAGAGACCTATCATCAAAATACTCCTATGACTTGGACGCGTTAGGCTTACAAACAATGTGTCGTTAAGCAGACATGATATGTTTTGGAGACGCGGAAAGGATATTAAACGCATTTCAAAGTCCAAACGACAAATATTTGAGGATGTCGTTATATACCTGAAAAGAACTAGAGTCCTAGGAGCACCTTGTGCAGCCCAAGATAGGTCATTTTTGTTAGCCAGGAAGATAAAAATATATCTACGATCGAGCATAAATCGAGAAACATTAAGTTCCTCTGCACTGATGGCAATGACTTTGCGGAGAAGAAACCAAACCGAAACAATCATACTAAGGAAAGACTAAAATTTTTACACGCACACCCCCATATATATGTATACATATATCAAATATATATAGACATATATAAAACTTATAAATGCCCATGGGGCAGCTTACAAATTTCAAATGAATTGCCTCCTTCCAGTATACTTGAAGAAGGTTTTATAACCGAAAGCTTCCAAGCTGGCCTCCAGGCATTTAAAATTTCCTTGTATAGTTTTAAATACCTTTTTATAACTGTTTTTAGTCTTATATATATATATATATAAACAATAATAAATATAATGTATATAATATAATATAGTGTATATAATATAATGTAGATCTTCTCTAATCATCAAAAGGAGAATGTTTGACCATATTACCGTTAGCAACCTGCGTAAGGGTCCATAAACGTGTTTCCACCAAGATGTGCGTGCTACAACTGTCTTGCGTGTCTCTTCATGCTGGATGTCGAGATAGGAGCAGTTCCTTGTCTCAAATGAAAGATGATGATGTTAGTGATGATGATCATTATCGTAATGATAATGATGATGATGATAATGATGATGGTGATGATGATAATGATGGTGAAGATGATGATGGTAGTGGTGGTGGTGATAGTGTTGGTGATTTTGACGGTGGAAGAAGTAGGTAATCATCATCATCATCGCCATCAATTGTCATGAAGATGACGAAGATAAAATTGTGTGACATAATGACACTGAAAACAATATTTACGAAAGCATTGTGATACCAGGCTGAATATTTTCACTATTTTTCGATACTTTAAGCCCTGTAGGAGACCAAAAATACGATAACGATGGCAAGGGAGTAGTAAGTTACTTCTGTTCAAGGATGGGATTGGGAGATCAACTATCCCTTTACCTCACTGTGGGGTATACGGTACCCTCTGTATCTGACATCCTTTACAAGTGGCGTCTACATTGGAGCCATCATAGTTGGTGGAGGGTCAAAAATCTCCAGTTCCTTAAGCTGGCTAGGCCATTGAAACACACCTATGCTGATATCAACTGCAATTTCGGGCTATTGTAACTTGACCAGGGGTTTTCCGACTTCAAAACAATGTTTGTTGTTAACAACAAATTTAAACTTTTCCCGCGGAAATTACAACCCAAAGGAATCCAGTGCGCATAGTGGTATGCGCATAGCTGGTCAGGAAAATCTTATTCAAAATGGCTGACAACGAATGGATGTTCTATAGGAAATAACAGGGGAAGACACTAAAAATCAGCTCAGTTCGTAGGATTAGGAGTGGGTATGTATGCATTTTAACACATAGAAAATATATGTTTTTGTCCGCACCAAGATTCAAACATTGAGTGAAAGAGCGGTTGTCTTTTCAAGTTTGTCACAATTAGAACTACTTTCCGGTCTTTGCCAGAACTGCTACCCTCCAGTCAATCCTCGTGTCAACGTGCTCGCAAATCAGTTTAAGATATGATATACTGTATTTGTAGCACTTTCTTTTGCCAATTTAAACGAGACGAAATGTTTATGGTGGTTGATGCTGATAAGTTTTACTGATTCTGACGATGACAGTCTTTCAAAATGGGCTACGTTGAAACATTTTCTTCGTCCGAAAGATGTGATCAATGTTTACAAAAGATGTATGGCATTGAATTTGGCAGTTTATTGTTTAGTTTCTTCCTATTTACTATCCAATCAAAGTAGTATGATGAAGACCCCTATTACTTTGGATAGCTTTGATTGCTTTTGATTTAAAAGAAATCTAAAGTTTTCTTGTGATACATCAACTTTCAAGGTCCCCTGGTCGCCGTACTGTCATGGCGTCAGATTCCACTGAGAGTTTGACAAGAGAGGAAGCAAAACGTATCTTACGTCGGCTTGGTAAGTAACTTGCGTTATTATTAATCTCTACCGCTGTGGTGCTCGTTTTTTCTTGGTTTAAAACTTGTATTTGCAACTGAGTGTCAGCCCTTCCATCCCATTCGTAAGCTGAAGGCAGATGTCATATTTCGTTCTATTATCCCATGAACCTTGCCTAAAGGAAAATGGTCATTGTCGATAGAAGCCATATTCTTGTTAAAGTTTTTCACTGTAGTTTAACAGTATCTGTAGTGTTACACAATGTGTAAGGATCATGAGTGTATGTATGGTAGATACAACTCACCGGAGTAGCGTTCATCTAGGCCTAAACAGTTCGTGAACACCTCCTACCTTCGTATCGACGCAATAGACACTGCGTATTGCTTTCCTGTTTATGATGCGAAGATCACCACGACATTGCATTTCGTGTACGAAAATTTCTTTTTACCAGATTAGGAAAGTTCTTTTTATCATATTGCCAGTGTTATTATCCCATAATGTATAACGGAGCCCTATACTAATGGAGACGTGAAGCCGTTTCTCGGGGAAAATTATACTTTATGCAAGTGGTAGCCTTCCGAACTTTTCCACCCCATGGTGTAATAAGTGCTTAGGCTTATCGTATAAACCATCTGCCACTTAATATTAGGGACTCCAACGAGCAAGACTAAACTATTTAGAGTATTTTTGTACTTACACTATATAACCTGGTTTATCCTTCCAGTCACTTTAGGAAGTTGTCATTAAATACAGTCACTTTTTTTATTCACACCTTTTAGTAATAGCTTATAATTGACTTGTAACAAAATGAATTAGCTGCAACTGATTTCTAGGTTCCTTTAAGATCTAGATGTAATAATTAGGACTCTGTTACAGCTAAAGCTGTATAGTTGTATTCCACTTATGTCCGAAGTGTTGGTATTTGCAGTATGTTTGTGTTATATATAATCTTAGATGCTGTTTCAAACATTTTATTCCTACTATATAGTATGTTATAATACACAACAATGCCACCACAAAATATGATATTGTTCCCACTGTAATGATTTACCATTTGCTAAAAAATTCAGTTGGGAAAATAGCTTCATAGTGTTGCATTATGTTTGGAAGCTCTCAAAAGGAAGAAATTAAGCCATCACCATCTCAGTGCTAAACTGTGAAGTAAATAATGTTTTAAACATGAAGATGTAAAATTGTGGGTGAAGTTGATCATAGTATTTATTTTAATATGTTATCAAATGGTACAGTGTATATGTGAAAGACTGGATGTAAAGGAAATCATAGCAGAGTACATTACTTCCACTTTACTACATCAATACTGGGTTCTTCCCCCTTGAAAAACATGTTTTCCAGTTACATTCCTCACATTTGTAAACTTATCTAGTTCTTAGTGTGTTCACATATGTGTATGTGGTATTCTCCCTCTTACTCACTACTAGAGTGTATTCAATTTTGAGTAATTTGCAGATAGATCTATGATCAGTTTAGATGTAGACTAGTATTAGGTCAGTGAACAGTAGCTGCCAAAACAACAGAAAGGGAAAGGAGAAAGAAGTAATGACAGAGGGGGAAAAGATTGAGGAAGTTAATTAGTTTTGTTACCTGGAAGATATATTGGATTGTGAGGCAGCAGTTCAGAGAGTAGTTAAAGCAGATTAGCAGCATTGAGGAAAAGATGGCGAGGTATGACAAGTCTGCTGACTGTCCAAAGGATTTAAATGAACATCAGGGGTTATCTATTCAGCATCCTCCCTTGGTAAGTTGGGGTCATAAACCTTTCAGCTTCATGGGAGGGGGGTTACATTTTTATACCAGCCAAATGCAGTGGGAGGGATAAGATAAGCTTACCACTGAGTAAGGAAGATTCAGCTACAAGTGCAGAAGGATCGTTGCCTCTACTGTAACAGTATAAGCATGATTATGTCGGACAGTGTAGAAGTCATTTTTTACCTCTCTTCACAGAGGGAGGGATCTGCTGAGTGCATAGTTAACCTACCCTTTTGCTATAACTTACAAATATGTGTGATGTCTGTTGCTGTGTACTGATTTATACTAGCCTTCTAGTGCATCAAATGAATCTATTTCTAATCTTGTATTCCAATATTGTTCAATATTGATCTCAACAAACTTATCATTGGCATATGGTTTCCCTAGCATCAACCATCCAGTTTGAAAGTACACAGTTTTTCTTTGTAATTACATTTTATTTCTAATCAACTAATAGCTCTCTCCTTATAAGCAACTTTCTCTTGTATGTTATTAAAAGATATGGGTACAGTTTTTCACTTACATCCTTTCTTCATTACTCAAATAAGTAGGGGAGGCTGGGGTAAGATGGGCACCCCTTCAAAAACGATATCAGCAATGATTTTCCTGAAATAATGTTGCTTGTGGAAAGTTGTTGAAGTACATTAGGTCTGCTGCCATTGTTATTTACAGTAGATTATTCATCATGGTCAAAATATTTGGGAAAATGCAAATTTGCAGGTAAAAAGTAAAAATTTCTACATGAACAGAATTTCTTCTGCTAGCCACCACTGTCAACCTAGCAGAAGGGTACAGGCATTCAGCACAACTCTGACAGTTGCCCTATCTTCATGTAAAGTTAGAGACCTGTAAATGTAAGGCAAACTAGAAAAAGGATGGGTGGAACTCAGAAATATGATTTGGGGTAAGATGGCATCTTTGTTTGGGGCACAATTGGCATATGACCATCCTACTCCTAACTACCATAAGAATAAGCATTGTCAATTTCTTTTAAAAATTAACACCACAAGTAATAAATAAGTGAATTGTGATGTTGATTTGAGTTGGACGGGAAAAAAGAAAGCTGGTTGGGACTGGTGGCTGAGCTTTAATGCACGGAGTGAACTCTCCATTCGAAAGCTTGAACCTGCATGATTTGCAAGGACAATTGCCTTCAACAAACCTGTTGTTGACATGTTTTTTGATAACTTGGCCAGCCGAATGGACAAGTACAATTTTATCCTTGCAGAATTTATAATGTGGGTGAAACTGGCTGTACAACAGTACAAACACCCAAACAAAAGAGAGAACACTAACAGAAAATGTAAAAAAGTGCCCATCTTACCCCAACCTCCCCTACCCTCAATTTTGTAACCTTTAAGCCTAAAACTTTCTTTTTACACCTATTGACCAGTATCATGTTCCTACCTTGAAGCATGGAACAGAATAACAATGAAGATTCTTTTGGCCAGTAGCAACCACCCCTACTATTCTAGTTATAAGTGCCCAGGTTAACACACTGACCAACACCTAACTAGTTATGTCAGAAAGTGAAAAGTGGGGGCGATCTAACCTAATGAGAACCTCAAGATCAGTGATGATAAGTGATACCTTTTTACAAGGAATGATATATTCTGTTGGCCTTATCTTGTACTGTGGCTTTATTTTTATACTCAGACACTTAAAAGTTTGTTTTAGTAACATTGCTGCATCTGGTGTAGATACTTATCACTATAGTAGATACCTTTTTACATATTTCCCAGTTACTGAGCTTTTACACCAGCTAATCACATTCCCCCTCATAATAGCTGTTTTCCAAGCTGCAATTTTAATGGCCAGATCTTCTACATCTAAATATCTTGAAAGTGGTCTTTCTATGGCTTGAGTACATTTGCATTATTAAAGATGTTTTATGTCTATGATATGTGATATAAGCATCCATATTAGATGAAAGTGATCATATTGTCAGTTCTGATACAATTTTTACTTTAATTTGATTATGAGGTGGTTTATGCTTCTTTTAAGCCTTGATACAGTGCTTATTTATTTTTTTATCTTTGTCCAACCTGTAGGAACAAAGACCTATACAAAAGCCTGGAAAGAATGGTAGGTTGAGCATTGTTTATTAAAGGTCATTTTAATCAGTATTTTCAACACTAATACAACTAGCTGCCATTGGTGTAGCTGAAAGCTAATGCAAGTGTGTGTAGTATTATCATCCATCAGTATCAGTTTTTTCCAATTAACATACAGGTTTGCAGGCATCTTTCATACTAATGGCCTGCCTCTAAATAGCCAGCTCTGGCTTCCTGCATGCATGGCACATTTTTATTTCTGATCTTCAGTTGATTTCATTATTAGGGTTGACCAAGGATAGCTGCCACTTTCTTTTATCTCTGTCATCCATTGACTCTTTGTAGGCCATTGTGGGCTGCTGTGGTCTGTTCATTCCCTATATATATGCACGTTCCGGGTTAACTTACTAGCATCTCTGGAGAACAGCATGCTTACAGCACACACATAATAATTTTATATCATAGTTGTAAAGTAAACAATCATTATTGCATTTTATATACCTGATCATACTTCAATTTCCTTTAAGTCACTTATTGTTTATGTACATACCCAATGTCTGGTGAACCCTAAGAATTAATAAAGAATTGCTGATTCAGAGGTGCTTTGAGACAGGATCTAATCATTGAGCATAGCTATGTGGCTTTTATCAATCTCCTGGTTTATATGGTTCAAGTATGATTGATTTTGCTGATAATATAATTTTTTGAAAGTCCTGATATGGTACACTGCAAGAGGCACTTCATTGTTATTCTGTAGAACAAATGCACTGTTATACTGAGAATTCATTATGTCAAAGTTTGTATTGCACGGTAAATAAACCATAACCAGGTCATTACTTTTGATAAAGGTGGCATTTTGTGAGGAAGTCTGCAGTATGGATCAGGCTTCTGTCAACCTTGTCTGAATTACTTGTTTTGTTTTCTGCTTACATATAATGGTATAGTAATAATCTTTTATGCATGTATATAAACAAGTTTTAATAGTAACCATACATAATCATGGACATTATGAAAGTCAAAAGTTCCTCAATAAGGAAGAAACATATGAATTTTCTTGCAACCATTATCTTACTGAATCCTATGTAAATTGTCACATGTGACTTAAGTACAGCTGCGCACTCTTTATGATTATGATCAAAGTCATGACTTTAAGTGATTTTAATATAAGAAGAAGCACATGGTATGCAAAAATGTTCTATTTTAGCATCAGCTCCTTGTGTTCCAAGAATGAGTTTAGTGTACCACTCAGGAGGGAGTTAATTTTGTAGTAGGATCACTATGTCAGTTATTGTAGGATGACATTTTCTATGCAACCCAATCTACTTGTTTTGTATGTCACTGTTTAAACTGTGTGATATTTTTCATTCAGAGGTCCTTATAGCCATGCACTCAGTTGGTATTTGTGGTTCAGATGTACACTACCTGAAAAATGGCCGAATAGGAGACTTTGTTGTAAATGCACCAATGGTTTTGGGTCATGAGTCAAGTGGTACCATAGCTGAGGTTGGAGATGGTGTCACTCACCTAAAGAAAGGTATACAATGACCTTTTTTAATTACTGGCATAAGATTGTGTGTCCTAAATAGTCTTTGAAGCAAATCAGGGGTGAAATGTTTTAGTCTAGTTGTAATGCCAAAGAGCAATATTCATTCATAGCTAATAACATTTCTTGTTTGTTGCTGGCCTCTTGTGCCTTGTCTTAATGAACGTAGATTGGTGGCTTACCCAAGTATAGATGTATAGACCTGTTTCATAGCATTATGTTGATCATTCTTAACAATTTTGCACTACAATTCTGATCTTCTCAACATTATCAATTTATCTTGAATAAGTGTTGGTGCTGTAATGAACACCCATTCATATAATGCAAAACTAGCTACAACTAGTTGATGGTGGTTGATCATAAATTGATCAGACTAAACTATAAGCAAACTAGCAAGCTCTGCAACTTAAAAATTTACACAAATGAACATGTTTGCGTTTTACCTTGTAAACAACTCATTAATCTATTGATTTACCTTTCAGTGTGTTCATTAGAAGGAAAGCAATATGAAGACGGAGCTGAAACTGACGTTGATTGCAATGATTGGTGAGTCTTATCGTTCCTTCCTCAATTATTTTTCCGTGTTTTTCAATTCCCTACAGCTGGTTTTCAGAAATAGTATCTCATGATAAGATTGACCGAGTACATTTCTTTTTTCCTATTCATAAGGCTGTGAACTCAAGATTGCAGTATTTCCAAGAGAATCAATTTTAAAAAACTTTCTGAAAAAGAAGTTTTCCAAAGAAATTTGAACAGCTATATTTCGCCCAGTGTCGTAACTAAAGGGGTGCGGACCGCCATGAGTGGCCCTTTCCACAGATAGCACACAAAAAAGAGAAAAAAATAGGGGAGAATACATAAAAAAGTACATACAGACCACGGAAGTTTGAGCTCCGATTCATAAAGGAATCGAAACATTAGTTAGAAACGCCGT
>JAAAKL020005726.1:0-18911 GCA_010016065.2 Carybdea cf. marsupialis auct. non (Linnaeus, 1758)
TGAGACAGTGATAAAGGCAAGTTGGTTATGAATAGAGGTTAAGAACTTTTTGATTGAGGAAATAGCGTTTATTGGGCCTTTACTTTCACCCTGGGCCCATTTATAGGCATCGCCCGCTTCATTGAACTGTAGTTATTAGTGTTTTAATGCGGAGGGAAAGTGATGACGTCACAAAATCAAAAGTTTTGGATGTAGTGAAATTTGACTCCAGATATCTTACGGCAACCCTGGAATAGGCTGTTACCCAAAATACCAGACCTGTAGTGTTTATAGTGTTTAAAGTAGAGGCATTTGAATTTATAAAATCTCTGGTCAAAACTTTGTTAATATTCCTTAGTTCGTTAAGTTAGGATCCAGCATCAAAGAACAAGGTTTTGTTGGAAAGTTTTAAACCTGTGAAAGTTGATATTTCGGTGTTGGGAAAGGGCAGCACTGCCAATTTTGGCCATTACCGTTCTTACTAATAGGGCAACATGAAAATTTGAGTATTTTTTCCATAATTCAAACATTTTCAAAATCGTGACATCACACTTTCATTGCTTTTTATTTACCTGCTAGTGGAGCGCGTTGCGTTCAGGACTTGGAACATCAAAATAAACTCGAGTTAGTGATATTAATTTGTGATAAGGGATACAAAGAACCCCAGGAAATGGAAGATGGTTTCCAGCTCATTAGAAATAAAAGGTAGTGCTTCTGCCCGTAGTGCTTCTGCCCATAGTGCTTCTGCCCGTAGTGCTGCTAACCGTAGTGCTCTTGCGTGCATTCGAAATTCCATTTAGTACATTGATAATTACTGGGTGTTAATTTCTCCGTGTGAGTAATCGAAAATCAATGGAAATCGTCGGGTTGATAATTTGATTTCAGCCGTACGTATCTATTCTCTCCGCCTCGCTTTATAAGTGCCTATTAAAAACCGCAAAAAAACGATTCCAGTTTATAAGTCACTGGCCGCGTTGTAACTAGCAGAGGCAATCGTATTCCAGTTTGAACGCACATACTTTCTACTGTAACCAGAGCCACCTATGTCATTTAATATTCGTTAAATAAATTCTACTATATGTACTGTTGTGTCCCGGATATGGTCGATATATTGTCTAAAGAAACAAAACAATAAATCAGTTGATGAATTAAATCGGGAACTGACCACTTTCTGCCTGACTGTGCTTGTACATTCTTCCATTCCAGCTTAGTTAACTTACCCATGTTTTCCAAGTTGATTGAAAACGGAAGTCTGTACTGGTACAGCGAAAACTGCTTACGAAAATAGTTGTAGGCCACCTGTTGATATTTACGCAAGTAGTATTTTTAGTGAAAGACTTGTTATTCGATAATCTCAAAGGTTACTTTCAATCACGTATCTACTCAGTTATGGTGAGGTGGGTTGGGTTATAAATGCGTCGAGTACTCTCCCTAAATTAGGGGAGGGCCCTTGTGTATGACATTGTCTGGTGTCGGAAAAATCAATTTGGAAGGTGAAGTGCGTGTTATCTACTCACGCATATATACTGTACTAAGTATTGAACGTAAAGTCATAGTATTAGTTGCTTATTATCGTTTGACTCTCATCAGAGCCGTTCAGCCGACACTGTGAATTGTCTGTTTCGTTCAATTCCTGGATTCTGTACCACAAACAACTTATTCATATGTTGTACTGATTAATTTATTCTGTGATTGAACAGTTCGTCAGCTTTGCCAGCACATCAATACAAAAAGTTATTGTTTGTTTCTCTGAATCTGCCAAGATACAATAAAAGGATCGTTCTTTATATCGAATATGTCTCATCCCAATTTTGCAAGTGACAAACTTTTGATAGGCACTAGATCATTTTTTAATTTCTTTTCTGCATAAAACTTTTTGTGATATGCAACACCTCATTTTCTCCTTGATATTGAATCCTCGAGTATTCTTGGGTTTGCTTTTCCCTCCGATTGATCAACAATAAAAATTTTCGAACCTTACACATGACGAAGAAGTGAAGATAATGACATTCTGGTTTAAATTGCTTTGTTGATCATCTTTACCGCTCATTATCTCCGCTTAAAGGAGACCGCGCATTGACATTAGATAACTGCTTTCACCAAATTCGATCTTTGACCACACGTGACATAACATTCTTTTACGAGAAATCGATTTGCGGTACAGAAAGAGGGAAATCTATTTACAGCAAAGAAAGGAATGAAGAAGAAATATTATGGGATACTGTTGACATTTTGCCTTGACGTAATCTCACCCATTTCATACCTACTGTACAGCAACATTCTTATCACTCCATAGAAAGTCCACCCAATGATATCCTCTGCAGAGAATTACCTTTACGTAAATAAACTTGTATTTGTTGGCAAGTATTTTATTGATTGGACCTCATCGTTTGCCCCGATGCTGTCTATAGTTAGTATTTGACATAAAAACATTTGCGTTATTTTGGGTTTCGGTTTGGGGTTTTTCCCCAGAATATGGGTCTCTTTTCAATTCTGTTCAGTTTTTGCTATCAGTCTGAGATCTTCAAGGGCTGTATATTTTTTTCAGGAACAACGTTTGTCACGACAGCGGCATCTGGCATCAGATGAGAGGCAGTGCAAGTCATACCTTACACTAGCCTCAGAGACGTTGGAAATGTTGCATTACTTAACAGAAGAGCTGAAAGAGCCATTTCTGAAACAGGTATGCAGTTTACTAGATCGAGCTTGTTAAAACAATGTTCTTTAAGCTGATGATCCACGGAGCTACATTGTAGTAACCTAAATTGAATTCCTCTAGTTCTTCCTTTAGCTCCGCTACCAGCACTGCGTAATGATACGTCTTAGATGCTTTGTGTGTTACAACAATACGATTCTGTCTCATGCAGTTGGCAATCAGGGAGCGAAGAAGGTAAGTACCATTTTGTGGGTTGGAAATGTTTGCATCGATAGGTCCACTCAGCCGGATACTCGAGGTTAGAATCCCATGAAGGTTAAACTTTAACTGCAGTACTCTCTAAACTTTTTAATAGCCCTTCGATCAAAATAGTTCTTGGTCAGTGTAAAATGCCCCCTTCCCCATGTTAACGTTTTCAGCATTTTTTTGTCTCCTCCAACGCCCCAACAGCGGAGTAATTGGAAAATTTTGCATGAAAGGAGCAATGCTTATTGAGACTTATTCCCTTATGATAGACCACGATTCCGCTGTGGGTTCTTGTGTACCGACCGGTCAGGTCAGCAGAGCATTGGGTCGGTTTCCATAATGAGAGCATTGCTACTGCTGGCCAGGGAGTGCCCAAAATGACAGTCACTAGTTACCTGCTTACTCATTGAAGAGTTCTATAATTCCGTGTTGAAACACATTACACTTACTTCGCAATTTCAGGTCGCAGAAAGAGGAAGACACAGCCCTGTTCTACTATGCTAGGAGGCTTTGTTTATCTCCACAAGTAACAGGTCATCTGCAAAATCAGAGTATATTTTGTTGTCAAATGGAACCTGGCATTCCAAACAAAACGTCTGGAATACAAACTAATGCCACAGCAGACTATGATAGTCGTTGCAAAACCAGATCAGCGAAAATTAATTCAAATGGTGTAGTAAAGTAGTTTGGTAGTCGGCTCAATAACAGAAGACGCAGATGTTCGGCCAACTCATCACAATAGATTTGTAAACAATTTTATTGCAACAAGAAAACGTTTTGTGGGCAGTAAAGTTCATTCTGATTGATTTGTTCTTAAGAAGGTTTCTATATATTCTGAGATTCCCAGTTTAGTCATACCAACAGAAAAACTCTTTACCCAAATATTTCAAGAGAACGAGTTTACTCAAACATTTCAGATGAGATCTATTTGACTCAATTATCGCGCAAAATAGGTTGACAAGGCGAGAGAGTTTGGGAACGAGAAAGTTTGACGAGTTGGCTGAACATTTTCCAGTACTTGTTTACTTTTTCTCTCTACTTCTTTCAAAATAACTTTATACCTTGAAGTGACAACTCTACCTTGTATTGAGTGAAGAGAGAAGAAACACACACAAAAAACCCAAAAACCGGTCAGTTTAAGTGTTGGTTCCAATCTCGCCCGAAATTGATTTTATCAGCCCAAATGATGGTGGATATGAGATGATGATAGGTGCAGAGTCATATGCAAGAATGCCCAAAGATAGGGAGGTTCCCAAGAGAAGACGGTTTATTGCATTACTTTTGTTGGTGATTGGTCTCTTGGAAATTTGGGATTTTAAAAACGACAAGCATCCTAATGCTGTTTTCTGACAATTTTTGTAACCTACCATTCAAAAGATCTACATTTTTTTCATAAATTTTAATTAAACTTAATTTTAGCTCCATGGGTGTTATATACCTTGTAATGTAAAGTATGCGGCTTGCAGTTCGTAGGGGAATTAGCCACAAAATGGCGTGGAAGATGGAATAATTATAAGACAAATAGTCGTAAGGTAAACAAAATGAAGCCCATTTCCAGCCAGAGCTTTTCAGCCATTTCAAGCAGGCAAAACATCACGTCTTTGAAATAGATGTAGAAGTACGCTGATTGACAAAGAGGCCCTAAATTGCCCAAACACAAGGAAGAATTCTGGAAATACAAGCTAGGAACAATAACCCCATCAGTTTTGAACGTATTATTTGACCGTTGATACCTTCATCCATGCAATTAATGTATGAAAGGAATGCTACGTATTTGAGTATTTAGTTTATTATAAGTAGGTCAATTTATAAAGAAGAATCAGTGACAAAGATTATTTCGAAACGTAAAGAGGTTTGTTTCTTATGGCTAAAATTCACAAACACACAGACAAACGGAACAGAGAATGCCTTCTAGTTATCATATATATATATATATATAATTTATTAATTAATGTTGCATACATACTACTCGGAAGTGGTAAAAAGGAAAAGTTAATGTTTTAGCATATGCATGACATTTTTAATATACCTGCACTTTAATTATTCCAATATTTTGCTTAGGACCTTGCAGAAAGGCTTGCAGTCATGCTAAACTTCAACATCAAGCAACTGACGGGTCCTAAATGCAAGAATCTGAAGGTATCCGTTATGCTAAGATTCGTATAATTTAACATAAGGATATAGAATGGGGGAGCTTGCCATTAACATCACTGTCTCCTATTCATAATCTGTCAGATTCATAGCAGCCTCATTCTTTCCCAGTCGCCCGTTTTAGAATCGGTCCGTCGCCGATTACCCTCCCAATTTGCAGACCTAACGATGGACTTAGAAATTGTTAACGAATGTTTGTCCTTATTAAGAAGCACTGAAAACCCTATGTTGTTCCCGATGCTAGATAGTCAGCCCCTTATTGGTATGGTTGCTCCATAAATTCGTAAACATTGATTACCACACTACCTTTTCAATACCCTTTTCAAAGTCTTCTGTTTAGATTGAAATGCATTTTTTTGTCCTCGAGTGTTGCAAGAATGACATGTAGCAAGTCTAGATAAATGTTAAACGATTTTCTTGCTGCCCCATCTATTCTATTTAGATGTAAAGCATTATGCAAGATGTTGCTTGACGGCCACACAACATCGCAACATTTTATTCTGCCGGATGAGCGCACGGTAAAGGGCGTCGTTTGCGAATTTTTGTCGCTCTTGTATATACAGGCTTCTACAATGGACCACATCACTTACTTGGGTAGTCAAGAATCTTGTCTGAGCAATGTAGAATTTTGTCACATGTACACATGATAATGCTAGTGGTCCTGATAAGTTTGCGGCGTTCATTTAAGCATGAGTGCGTAATTTTACTCTAGGATTTCGTAAACAACTGTGCACTGCATGTTTACCCCATGAATACTGACCCAATGCTTGTGAGGTCTAACGTACTGTTTAGATAGATAATTGATGGATCCAGTCCAATATGAGACGTAACTCGTTATTGTCGTAGATAAGTCGTTACTGCCTGCAGTTGATTGTACCAAAATGCAAGTGACGTTCCGAGCACTGCGATTGTTCCTCCTTTGAATGTTCGCTCGTGAATACGTCAGTACTCCTTCAAGTGAGATAGTTTCGAACGGATTTGCAGATGTTTTCGTATGCAGTTAGAAAGAAAGTAGGTGTAAAATTGGTCGAGCATTTTGACATATCTGTCTCCATATAACCATAGTATATATAAAGAGAGGGATAACTGTACGCAAATTTTTGTTGTTAACAAAACCTGATACTGGCAACCCCTTCAGAAAATTACGTCTAAGATAACAACAAAGATATCAAAATTAGACAGAAAGGAGACGATGTGGAAAGGAGTTGCGGTGACGAAAAGCATCGCAGATTGACATTTAACAGAGTAGCATTTAGATGAACAAGTTAGCTCAGTGTAAGCCCTTGTATGTGCATTAGTTATAACCTTAATTGTAACATTATGAGATTTATTGTTATTGGTTTTTGCTCCGTAGGTGAAAAACCCCGAAAAATACGGGTTTGAGCCTAAGAAGATGCTCAGTAGAATCACAGATATTTATCTGCATCTTTCAAGTAAGGAATTTGCTGCAGCCGTTGCCGCTGATGAGGTACGTCCTATATTTGCATTCTAGAATACTTACGTAATAACGCAAGCATTTTATTACCATAACGCCTTCACTTGCGACCTAAATCTACAGTATTGCTTATATGGCTGGTACCGAATGAACCCTCGGAGGATGGGTATTAATTTTTGTAAATTTGACTCCAACCTTCGAACTTATTTGGAGACCGCTTCAAGAAGACTTGCTGTGGCTATGTATTCAAGGTCTTGTATTCGAGTCGCTGTCTCTGCAGAGTTTCTTGCTACTTAATGCCTGATATAGCCGTTCCTGAGAGCTTGCTAGTTTTCATGATGTCGCGACAGATCTACTCTATCGTGAAAAATAGAGATTATGCTTTACTTGTTACCACGAGAAGCTACAAGATTCCCCAGCTTCATTTCACGGAATGTTGTTTACCTGTGCCCTTCGGTTACCAACCAACGCTGCCATCCTTTGCAGTCAAATTTTTTATGCAATATCATTTATGCTTGTTTACAATAGTATAGCGTTTCGTTCCTTGGCTGGGGGAAGTTTACAGATTGTTCATTGATATGCGTGCGAATCTACGTTCCTTTGAATAGGACCTCGCAACCAGACTACAAATCCCAAGTTAGAACAACCAGTTAAATTTTATTCCAAAGACAAGGCACCAATATGTATAATTTAAGCCCAGATTGTGAACAGGAACATGGTCTCATACGCCGTTATTTTATATTTTTCAAGCAAGAATCACTGCCGACACCAGACGTTTTTGATTGTCACAAATCCAAATGGCACAATAATGATATCGTTGTGCTAGACGTCCTGCTTGGGCTCTAAAGTATTATAATTTTCACTCTGTTGCTCCCGTATTCAAGAAGATGGTAGCACGGTACTTCCAAAAGCTATGAAGAAAATTTTCTTGTTGTAATGAGGAATAATACTGAGACAGTGGTATGAAAATAGTTTATTTCAGGCTTCTCTATACTTCAGACTGGACACGCTTACTGAGATGGAAAACGTCTTTGCTTGAAAAGCTTTTCGAGAACGGTGATTATATGAATACCAGAGCATTTTCATATAATGTATACGGATTTTATTTTAATAAGGAAGTCACATTGCAGTCAGGGTGTGCAAACGGGTCATTCCCGTAGTCACACTGTCAAGTAGTGTTGACCAAGGACAACATTGTACGCCATACTTTCCCTCTCAACTTATCAGCTATTCCTACTAGCCAACAGTTGCATAACAAAAGTAAAACTCAGTCATAGGGAGCCAGTGAATATCATCATGGATATTCAGGACCTTCATATGTGTAAAAAGTATGTGATAAATTAAACGAAATAAAACTATAAAACGCACATTTGAAGTTTCGATATTTGGAGGTTTCTCGTCGATCCCTTTGAGGATAGTCAATTAAATTGCCACCTTTTAAAAATTTGTTTATTTTATTTCTCGTTTGATGATGACTAGACACTCTTGATATTTAAAGTTATGACAATTACTGAGGCTTCCCCTTCTTTGTCTTTGATAGTAGTCAATCAAATTCCAGCTCGTCAATATTTCTTGATTATGTCTACTTTAGTAATGGCCAGAGTGGCAAGACTGTTGGTAGGTCCTTGCGTATGTATTTACAGATTTACATTGGAGTTCCTCATGAAGTATTTGTGGAATCTGCAATCTAGAGCATAGGTTTTAATAGCTTGAATGAAACAGGTGAAAGTGGTCATGTCAAGATCAAAATAGTTCAACTGCGGAGTTTCTCACATGTTTGCTTTTTAGGTTACGAAATTTATATAGCTTGCTTGATAGGGGAGGTCCATGTTAAAAGATACGTTTGCCTTGGATGGTAATTTTCTGACTGAGAACCGTTTGAAACGTGAAATCTGCAGAAACGTAAGCCCAACAGACACGTTATAGCACTGAATAAGTATGCTCTAGAGAAATAGAGATTTTCAATTCGCTTGCATATGTAGGGAGGTAAAATCGGATTCTCCCTTACCAAAACAGGTGCTACAAATAATGCACCAAAGAAAGCCGAAGTAAGGTGGAAAATGTTGGTAGTCATTTACAAATCTCTTCACCGTCAACTTTATGCGTCCCTGTTTCACAGTAACCTTCATTATTGCCGTAGTTGGTAATAGTTATCGCCTTATTCAGGCAAACTTGGCATTTTGTTGCACAGTTTTGCATCTTAACGTCGGATATCGATTACTTAACGAATGTGCAGGATTTTACAAGGACCAATCAGTGATATGTTGGGGAATTTTGTTGAAAGCTACGAGACGTCAGTTTTTTGGCTGATGCTGATTTTATACCGTAGATACTTGTCATCGAGAAAGAAATGCATTTGTGTCTTTCATGAGCGTATTCACAAGAAACGTGTAATATTTCGGCAGCTTTCCCCCCTTTCAAACAATGTACAAAATATTTATGTTATGCAACTGTGCCTGTTCATAAATTTCGCGTCAAATACGAACTTTACACCTCTTGTGGAGCATTGATACTAACTTGTGGCAATTGAGATCGAACAACCAACATGTTAATAATGGACTTGTTGATATTAACAATTTTGTTGCCGTTGGTAGGGAGCGACCTTTTATTTTACACCAACTCTTGTAAATTGTTTGAAAGGGTCCGACAACATAAGATATGCGTGCCACTTTTTTATAAATTGGAGCCCATAATTGATTAAAGGAGGAGATTGGTGTACAAGATAGTTGCTTTCTTGGAGGGGTTACCCTTACCCATGAGGGGATGGTTTTTAAAATCATTTTGATGTTTTCCTACACACTGTATTATTTTACTTCATTTTGAGGCATGTTTACAATCATTTTAGCATCAGATGTGTGTCTGTTTTTAGAAATTAATGAATAGGGATTGATTTTAAGATTTAGATTTTATATAAAATGAACCTTTCTTATCTGTTATAAAAGTGTGTTTTGAGATTGATAACTTCATGACCGGTTGTTTTTATTTGGATTTGAGCGGCTATCTGTGGTATGTCATCGAGCCAGATCCGGATACCGCTACCCATTAAACAGCACGTACCCTGCTACTAAGCAAGACTTTGGGTACTACAGCTACTGTCGTCAATGACTTTGAAAATGCTTATAAATGGTATTACTCGAGCGTGGGTATTCGACAGACTTTATCAGGGGAATCTGATTTCAGGATAATTCTTTTTCAAAATTCGAAAAATCATGGATTCAATCAGATTTGTTCAAAAGCGTATGAAATAGTGTCCAAAATCTTGTTAAAAGAAAAGAAAAGTTCTATCATAGGAAAGATGAATGAAAGTATACATAAGCCAAGAGAATTATGGAAAAGTTCAAGACTATTCGGTATTCTAACAGAGAGTACTCACTTACTTAAATTCTGCATAAAGGGTGGAGGGACACTTTGCTAGTGAATAAAGGACACAGCCAATTATATGGAAGTGCTGTTTATTTTAGTGGTCCATCCTTTCGCAGGGAAATTCTAAATTGAAACGTTTTTTATAAGATGAAATACACTTTTTTATGCTCAATATCCTATTTGTATTTTATGGCCCAGCATTCGAGGCCTCTTCGCAGAAGTTTACAGATGGTTATTACAAGTTTAGGGGAAATGTGTTTGCCAGTAGCTGCCTGTTCTCAAAGCGGCTTATATGACCGAACAAGGGAAGGAGGTTCAGTTGAGAATTACAAGTTTAGGGGAAATGTGTTTGCCAGTAGCTGCCTGTTCTCAAAGCGGCTTATATGACCGAACAAAGGAAGCAGGTTCAGTTTAATCTAGTATGTATGTTACCAGCACCTGGTGTATATATGTTAACAAATTTTTGCTGGATTACAAGAGGAGCAATGACGAAAGTTGTTGATAGTTTTAGTGTGGTTTATCACTACGAAAAAATTGTAGATTGGAGTTTGAATTTATTTCCAGTTTGTATGTAATTATATTAATAAGTAAGTGATAATTAAGAAATGCAATTGCAATCGGAGTTTTATTTTAAAGGTTAAAGACTGTCCCTGTCTCAATTTCTGTAATTCTTGTTATAACAAACATCGTAACGACTGCACTAGCAAACTGTGACTCTGTGTGCTGTCTTTCATTCAGTCGTCGATAATTTTATCGACGTTAGAATATCAGTAGAAAAATGGCAAAGCTGAAAGTTATGTACACAAACAATTTGTTTTGAGTATATTTGTGTTTGTAGAGATCCTACAGAAAAGAGGTTTTCGAAGACTGCATCCAGCTGCTTCAAAGGACCCAGCTGAAGAGCGATGTATGTATTTGCCTGGGTCTTTTTATCCCTGAATCTATCCTTTGAATGACAGTACAATTGTGTTTACTTTACCACTCACGTGCGAGTAAATAGACCCCATCATTTTATGGAAAACGGTAATAGCTCGAAATCCTTAAATTTATAACAAAATTTAGTTAATATGGGGCAAAAAGCTCTATATGAATCTTGGTGCCCTGTGAGACGACAAAGCCCTTATGCGTAACCAAAATGTTAGCTTCTGAATCAGGGTGGTCGTGGCTACGCTGTGGCAACGAGATGTCCAGTATATTTTCTCCCCAAAGCCACTATATACATTTGGAGGTACCTCTCAGGATAAAATAGAGATTTAATAGCTATAGTTACAAACAAGTGTACCTAGTCTATTAAAATTCTTTGCAGATGTTCTGCATGCTAAGAGAAAACGATAATCCATATCAGAGTTAACTGTACCAAACAAGCCATTGCTACAACTTAACTTGGGCCTCTCTGGTTGTAAGACCCTGTCTCCGTTTGGTCGCTTATTCAGTGATTTCGCAAACAAGTTAAAAGCTTTAAGAGTACAATTACTGATACCGTACTTATAATTTGCTATTTCTGGTTCTGAAAAGCAACAAAAAGGTGAAAATAACAAGATGCGTATTTGGTGCTTTGGGATTCGAATAGCTATTTAATAAAAAAGCGCAGCGCCAGTCGTAAGAATATATGCCAATGCCCACCTGCCTAGACATAGTAGCGTTTGTTATTGTAGCAAACGTTGTTTAAACGTCACGGTTGATTACGACGAATGATCTCTAAGGACCAGCTCTTGTCAACACGAAAGTTTTTTATTGAGTTATGAGTACCAAAGAATGTAAGAAGTTCTTGCTAGAAGATACATGTCAGATAGATTTGACAGTGGCTGCGCCTGGGGATATACCCGTGTCCAAATTTTTTGTAGTCCTCAATAAGTGAAAACTGTACAATTGTTAATGTTGCTTACTGTAGAATGTGAATGGATGTTGCTTACAAAGTGATTATGAGATAACAGTAGATGAGACAGTGGGTATCTACACAGAGAGTTGATGTATTATGTGTGAAGTAACTGTCGAGAGTCATGGCCTTTTTCATAGTTTACAAAACGTGGCGGTTGGCAGTTACGTTGAGTCCGCACATTGTGCGTCGACTATAACCTGCGATTAATGATTATTTGGGGCATTTTTTGGAGCGGCTTATATTCTTGTATACGCTTATTATTTCATTCAATGTTTGGTATGACAACAAATGCTCTTGTAAAACTTTTATTCCATGGACGATGATAGCGACGCCATGTTGGACACAATTGTCATTCGTTGACATTTAGTTGACGTGAACTTTTGATGTATTTATTAACTGAGAGTAGTTTGCAAAATGAAAGAAGTTCTTTTAAACCAAGTGACTGAACATAGACCGAAGGAGTTTGGAGGCGTGGTTTTTAACCTAGCAGTCTTATAATTTTGTAGAAACCTAACTTGATGAGGGGTGGCAATGCCAAAAGCGAAAGGCCCAGCACACCACCTTTAGGTGAGATGTTAGGGGCGTTCCCTCGAAAATATCGAATAGTTTACTGCTTAGAATGCCTGCTCAGGCTACTTTCTGACTGTTACCACATCCTACCGTGGAATAATTACAAAGTTTGGCAATGCGATTTTGATTTCGTAAAGTTGGCCATGCCCCCCCCCCCCTCCCTAAATACGCTACTGCCACCAAGACACCAGTATTGAAACGCCTTTTTTAGATATGGTGAATTTTTATCTCTTAAACCATTGACATCTCTGATTTGACTCCTCTTTCAAGTTTGAGGTAACATGTTTAAGAAGTTTTGCGGGAATGGTGGAAGAGATAGTAGCCGAGAACAATCGCAATATGCTGAATCTTGACGATGCTCCAGATGAATTCAGAGGTATGTTTTACTCGCTGGTCTGTTTGTTATTGTTGTAGGTAGGTGATAGCTTAACCATGAGGGCTGAACTATTTCCGCTGTGACCTCCACTCTGCAACAAATCCTTGATCGCATCTATTTTGAAGGTGTAAATGTTTTATTTAGAACATCTCCAGCATTATTTTTATTTTTTTTTGTAAATTTCTAATATATGATAATAAGAATATAAAATACTAAAGGGCCTAATCCGTATTTGAATTTAGAATGATAACTGGAAAGATGTTAATAGGCATAGGTAAATGAAATGCCTTCTTAATTACTATTCAGGTATTTCTTTACGTATCGGTTAAAGTTGTTCCAGTCTGTTATGCTTCTAATGTTTCCGTAAGTGTTTACAGAGATCACGACAACTAGAACTGATTAGTTGACGCGGTCTGAGCAACAGGTGTACGTAGCTCGAAGGCAGTTTATGACCAGTCTGCCTCTCTGTGCCCTGCGACCAGTCCATGGAAGGAATATTATCAGATTCATCAGTCTGTCCAAAGCTCATTGAAAGCTGCAAAGTATTATGAATAAGGGTTTGGACAGGTTGGTGGACTGGATTGCAGTCCTTTCATAGTTAAGTGGCACGGGATAAAGAGACTGGTATCAAGACATTGCACACAGTTGTATGTCAGTGTCCACCGGTTTGGAGGGCTGGGAACTGATTTGGAGGATTGCGAGCTAATTTAGTGCCTAGAGCTATAGAGCATGTTATCATCTGTATTGCAAGGGTACAATTGATAATAGAACACGCCGCGAATCCAGCTGGTTATCTACTTTCTATTTCTGTAGACTAAAGTCAAATTTTATCGTTTGAAATGCTTTCTTCTTGAGCTAAAATGATCAAATTCGTCCCAGTCGGGAAAATAAGTTCTCTCTTGTGTAATTAGAACGGGAAGAATATAACAATTAAGGATTGTTTCAATGCGAAGCCGAAACCATTGATGGAAATACCATTTCAAGTGATAAATGGAGCCAAGCCGGGCCATAACGTTGTCACATACTATTCTTCCATGAACTGTGGCTGCGACGCATGCACCTAGAAGTTCCTTGCGAAGTGCCGTTCCAGAACCCAGACCATGCATTCACTAGAGTAGCGCTCGCTCTTAAATTCTGGGTAATTAACTTTGCACCCCCATAATATGATAACTTCGGCTGCAGTAAAACTACAGAATTACGGCCATTATCTGCGGATTGGGTAAAATGATGTGCTACTGTAAAGGGACATAATGATCATTTTTAAAAATTGGAGGAGGATGCTGAAATAACTTCGGAGAGAAGGCATAAGGAAGCAAAACTGATGGGGGAGGGCTGACCGCAAAAGGTTTGGTACACATATATCCTCTTACAAACCGAACAGCAAGATTACTTGGAGCCTATGCCCCCCCTGCACCCCTCCGTTGCTTACGCGAATATACTAACTTGACGGAAATTATATTTTTCTTTGTAGTATCATTGGAAATTATTTCGTATTTGGTTATGAAGTTATAATAGTATTGGATGACGGATTCAGGTTTGCTGAACATTTCCTCAAAATGTGGTTACAGCAAAGTTCTTAGACTAAAAGATAAACCGTTTTGTCACGAATTAATAGGGCAAGAGAGATTCGTTAGATGCCCTTGAAAATGAGATATGTCTGCTTGAGAAGTTCTGTGTCATTCTTTATATTCAAAAACACATATTCCTCGATTGTAACTTTGGAGGGAAGGAAGTTTTACTAAGGACGTCTATTGTTTGTGATGATACCCTTTGACTTCCTAGAAAGCGGAACCATTTGATGTTTTAATACTGTTTTGTAAGCGAACTTGCTTTAGAATGAGTTGTATTCACTGAAGGAATAGAATTGATCACCTGGCTTATTTTTCCCATTCAAATTACTTTCCCATATCCATAAACTGTGCAAAATTCAATACGATGCAAATTCAATTGCAAAAAAACCCTTGTAGCTGTGCTATTACTTCTCGAGTCGAGCTGTCGAAGTCATTGGGTTTTCGCGATGAGAATGCGTATTAACAATGAGGGATTCATTCGTGGACGTACTCCGCTTTCTGGCTATATAACCAAATGTGTCGCTTACAGATTGAGATGTTACAAAATACGTCAAGCACTCGTCTCTAAACGGCATTAGCTCAAGTATATCATTTTCAAAATTGACTTTATTATGAAAATCGTACAAATCAAGGCTATCTAATTCGTACACACGTAACAGTGCCGCATACTGAGCAACTCCTCGCTGTGAGTAGTTGATGACAATAGATCTATTGTCTCCTCGACTCCGCGAATTCTCGTGTCACGCGGTAGTGTTGCCGGATTGGTTATGTGATTCGTCGCCCAAATCTTGCACAAGAGTAGCCCAATGCTGCACTCTCCCGCTCAAGTTCAAAAATACACTTTTCTGCTCAATCGCTCAAACATGTAATACAGGGGCGAAAAAAAAATGATTTTTTTCCTATTTCACTGATTACAAAATCGCTCAGTTGGCCCATATGCCAACACTAGGGAGTTTTAGATGAGAGGACTACGATCAGGACGAGTTTACTCACTGAGCACGTTTCTGCGCATATTGGCGGGAATCTCCATTTGAACTCGTCGTAAACATAGTGGTCCTGAGACAACTTTCATAGAAAATCTGAGTGTAGAGGACGAGTATTTTTCAGTATATTTCATCATGGATGTGAATCCGAAAGATTTGTTTATCTGTAAGAAGGAGCTCAAGATATATCTGATAGTGGAGTTGTCGTCAGTGGAACGGTACTTGCATTGGTCAAATTCGAAAGAGAGAAGACATGCTTGAAGATGTAGCTGACCGCCGTAATGCCCTTGGAAGCCTCACATTTCGAGTTTCTGGCTGGGGCAGTCAGAAATAGATTCACAAAGATGCGCGAAAACTCCAAGGAAAATGATGATACTTACTGGTAACCTGCATGCATGTGCCAAACAAGGCGTGTCATCCTTCGCAAAACGAAACTCTGAGTGGCATTCATTGTCCAAGAAAGTTATCTAGGACAAGCCTTTCGTAGTTCCAGTATTGATATACTGGTACTCTTCTTTCATTTTCGCCCATAAACAAAACCAACTCCTTCTCATTGGTCATATCATTTGCATAAAGCACAGCAGCAAGTTGATTAGCAGCCACCTTTGTTTAGGAGAAAACTTTTTTTGTGAAAGTCGAGGACAAGACATTTTCGTGGGAGGTACTGGCCCTTGTCCCCGTCCTAGTTTTCGCATCTAAAACTCCCAACTGCCTTGTTAATGCAGACCATTTTGTCATCGAGTGTTTGCAGAGTAAGTGGCCGAAAACTATCTGAAGATTGCAGGAGAGTAGGAAGGATCTTATTAAGAGATTTCAAACCCGAAAGCCATGCTTATGCTTCTTGTGGCACAACCAATTTATTTATGGTCACTCTCATTTAAACACCAGAAACTTGCGTTAGGCTCAGCATTGATAATGTGTATAGAGAGTTGCTCCTGCATAAATACGTCACATGATGTAAACCTTCAAATTTCTTTGATATAAAACAGTTTACCCAACAACAATAACGCCTATGATGTAGCAACGTGAATTTTGGGTGTAGAAAAAAGGACTAATAAAAAAAAGTTAAAACATGGCAACATGCACAGCACATTAAGTCAGTGCGGAACCAACATGAAGTCATGGCTTAACTATTAACCCGCCATTGACTGGTCATTATACGTTCTTGAGTTCAGCTTCATGACTAGTTGAATCTGTCGCGGTATACCCGGTGGGAAATAATATCTGATGAAGCTGTCGTGCGATGCAAGCATAAAATGTGGTCACTGACTCAGATATGGATATTACATGAAAACGAATATCCATGTTTAATTTGCGAAGTAGGCAAGCTTCTGATGTTATTTACCGATTACCTACTATTGCGAGGGGAGCCGTATCGCTGCTGAAAATATATACAAATAAGTGCAATGAATTTCAGTGCAATTCTGAGCTATTGTGAACTTATAAATTCTTTTGCATTTTTTCCCCTGTAATTTGACGTACTAAAATAACTGTACTGCCGACGTATCGAAAAAATCCCCTTTTGAAAATTGGTTTTGTAAGAATCAGATCTGCTAGCTGGTATTTATAAACCACGGGTCCGTGAAGAATTACTCTGATTTTTAGCAGAGATTAAAGGATAAAAAGATCAAGAACCACTGCCCTAGAGGATAATGACCGCTTATGGTGATTTTGGAGCTACTGTCATTGGTTGCGAGATTTGACAACATATCGCCGATTGGGCGATTTCGTCGTCGAAGAGCCAACCAAACATCAATGGTTTTGGACTTCATTTTGGACGTTTAGACGACCAAACCGAAATTTAGCCGTAAATTTGATCGAAAGAGTGCAACTTTGGCTTACTTTGGGCTCAATTTTAGGTGATAAGATGCTTGACTAGTGTGGCAACACTGGCTGTTGGTGGTAGTGGAGAATGTGGTATGTTTATTGTCGGAACACTAAATGTCAGTTGGTGGAGCAACTGGCTAAGAAAATTTGGGTTTGTTGCAACTTTTTCCAGAAGCAGCTGTTTTGAAATTGCATAGCCGCATTTTGTAGCTCTCGTTAAGTCAAGATATTGCTCCATCTTGCATTACCATTGGTCCCGTTTTCGGATCTCGTGAATTTAAAGACTCTGATACGCACAATTTACGAAATTTTGTATCTAAGAGACTGAACGACGACCCATGGTTCTGCTCCATGTTGTAAACATCTGCAGACATTGACCTCACTCCGTGTTTCCATGGATGTCGATCGTTTTGTTAAATCTTCATTTACCAAATATTGACGAAAGTTTGCGAAACCACCTGCCTTTGCCCTCACAAGCATTCGACTTTCCTCCGTTAAAAAGCCCTTGAAGGATGACTGTCATGTATCGTGTCGTTATAATGAAGACTCTAGATCAGCATGCGCAGTACAATTTTGTAAAAGTGACGTAAGTGTCAACAGAGCAGGCCATTGCCATTTCCATACTCAGCAGCTGCTCGCAAAGCTTCAAAAAAGGCTTGTTATTGTTATCGAAATGTTCCCATTGGTTACATGACGTAAACTTCACCTGCTCACAAATACTGCCTTTGTTTTGATGACTACTGCTTGTTGGCAGTGGCATTATGATGTGAAAAACCGCGTGTTTATTTCACCAGCGTCTTTGTAATAGGTTTCACAGTATTTCAGCTTGTGTCGTACTAAACGACGCGCCAGTACTACGACCTTTTCATTAATGAAGTGCAGCGATGAGACAAAACTGCTTGTAAGCACGATCGACGTTTTTTTTCATGGTCTGGCGAACCCAGAGATTTCCTTTGCACTTCACTCGGCGACTTGTTCTCAGTCTGCCTTTATCGTGTAAAGAAAAACATAAGTTCTGTTTGGGGCCTCGTTTCTATTTCCGTCACTATCATCGCAAATTTAGTAATTTGTTTACGAAGAAAAATTTAAACCGGAAATTTTTATTTTGTTTCCTTTTTCGAATGATCGTCATCGTTAAATGGAGAAAAGTGGGAATGATTAAGTAGAGAAGAGCTGAAAAGCGAGACTGAGAGCCTTATCTGCGCTGCAGAAGAACAGGCCGTAAGATCCAATTCAGTTACCTATAGCATTGACAAGACTGTTAACAGACTCTGATGTCGACTTTGTAAGGAAAAAACAGAAGGTGAAAATAGGAGTACAGAGACTCGTTGAAGCTACTGTGGTACATGTTATTGTAGGAGCCCTGGGAACATTAACAAGAGAGCTTGAGAAACACCTTTAAAAGATCGAAATTACTCTCGTAGTCCCCTGACTGATTGCAGAAGGCAGCATTAGTAGGTACTGCCTTCCTTTTGAGATGACGTCTTGGCATCTCAGAGTTGGCGTACAAGTCAGATGTCAAATCAGAACCCCATCATGAATGGTTAATATGTAGAAAAAAGAAGAAGAAAAATATAATTATCATCGCATTGTCCGGCTTTAATCTTCCCTCTTGTAGGTTGCTGGGTTCCATCTTAGGGTCGGAACCTCCTCCACTACCCGTAACTGAGTATTGTTAAAACCTAGATTATGGATAATGGCAATAATGTCAATGCTATCAATAAGGATAATTTAATGTTTGAAGTGTGCAAATTATTTGTGCATATGGTCAAATATATATATATATATATGGAGGTTACCTATGGTTACCTACAGGAGGGCTAAGTCACTTAAAGATAAGCTTGTGCGGGCCAAACTTCCTATCGTTAATGGGAC
>JAAAKL020005727.1:0-18910 GCA_010016065.2 Carybdea cf. marsupialis auct. non (Linnaeus, 1758)
AAGAACGAGGCATTGTTGCAGTTAGCTGGTCAAGCCAGAAGCTGGGGCCTCATATCAGTGAGGGGGGCCGGTGCGCAAAAAAGCCGTCGAGAGGTAGGCCCCGAAACGGTGCGCATTCTCTCCTGATGACCCAAGATGGATTCTGGTATCTGCTATGCGGAGCAATTTGGCTAGCTGCAGTTGTTTAAGCTGTTTTCAATTCTGCAACATAGGTACAATCCGTAACAAAAAGTAACAAAAGATTCCGCATAAATAACATGGTTTTCTTCTATTTATCATGTTTTTATACTTTATTATTTCCAAACTACCAGTTACAGATCTCTTAGACCAGACAAAAACAAAACCATATACCTCTACAATGTCGTGTGGCTTCTCTGGAGAAACTGGGATGTCCATATTTCTGCCCAAATTCCACACTGTATCCTGGCCGAAGTAACCTATAAAGTGACCATTACTTCCATGCCAGACCCTGTAGATACAAAAGTAAAATGCAGCGTCAAAGTCTAGAAGGGAAATCCGCAAATAACAAGTAATTTAATGAGGAAATAATAACAGTCTGTGTGTTTTGAAGGAGGCCAACGAGAGCTTTGTGTACAATACGTTCTATTTTTCCCCTGAACGGCAATAAGGAGTTGTCTGTTTTATATCATATTTATAAAAGTTCATAATGTTGGGGCTTTGAGTCAAAGAAAACGATTCTAACTTACCTAACTGAGGAATCTGTTGATGCGGAAATGATTACATTCTGGAAGGGAACGTACGCCAGGTCTGTAACTTTCCACATGTGAGCACGCCAAGACAATGTCTGTTCTATACTTTTCTAAATGAGGAGAAAATTACAATAAAACTGTGTTAAAGATAAGGGTTCATATCTAGGTTTATATAGTCATTAATTCCAAAATTCCATGATTCAGGGTTTTCTTCTCCTGCAGGCGACTTTCATCAAAAGAAGCAGATTTTGGTTCCTGCCGAAAAAGGAAAAAAGTTCCAATATTGATCTTATGATGTGTTCACGTACTAGCCTTGTTCCAGATATAACGACGATAGTTTACAGGAATGTTATATTTAGTAATTATTGTAAGATTCAAACGAGCCGTGCGCCTACCTTAGGTCAATGTCTCGCAACATGACGCTTTAGCTGGAAAACTGGAAATAGGTAAACAGCACAACAGCTGCGTACCTTCAATACCAAAGTAAAAGGCAAGGACTCTACTTGCAAATTGACTTTGAAAGTCGTCTATCATATGAAGGGCACTTTGTGTGGTATAGGGTACCACGTACATAATTAAAGCAGAACTAAACGTATGAATACAACGTCAGAGTATTCAGAGATCATTTTTTCATTCTAACTGTTTGCAATCTCAGTTTTCTTATAATACCATCTTTGATTTTCCTCTCTTGATTCTCATGTAATTTTCCACGCCATAAAATTAGACCATATATATATAAAAGAAGGATGCATTAAACACCTTTATATGTGATTGTAAACTTTCATCAATAACTGATCCATCCGTTTTGTCTATTGCCATGGGTTTGTAGTTGCTCAGCTTCCTAAGGTCCCACAGTGTGATGAACCCACCTAGAAACAATGAAGTACAAATGAAGAAGGCCCGATCACAATGACAGTTTTGTTTTCATCTGTTATATTTGTGGTTTATACATTTATAAATTTGCATTTATATTGCACATGTTTCATAGGGAGATGCTCACACGCCCATAAAAAAGTTTCGAAAATTTAACCTAAAACATAAATCGAAAACTTTAAAACTGCTTAAAACACTTAACTCTAATTATAAAGTCGTCTACATATGCAGTCTATAATTCATAGTAATGCAAAAAAGTTTTACTTTCGTGAAGTAAGATTGACAAAATGCTACCTAGAAAAGATTAGTCTTGAGGAATTTTTTTAAAAGTTGAAATACTGGAAGCGTTTCGTAAATTTCTGCTGGCAAAGCGTTCCATAATTTTGGTGCCGCCACACAAAAGGAACGATCACTTAATGTACTAAAAGTCTTGAACCTTGGCCGCTCTAGCACTTGAACTAGGCATCGACACTACATCATTAGCAATGGAGTGCCAAATAAAGGCTCTATGTCTGACGTCGTAGAACAAAACCAGTGAAATACCTAGATGGTTTCAGTACACGCACTACATAAAACTTTAAATTGTGATTGCAGCCTTAAAGAGTGAGTGGTTTGAGCTGAGGCTTTATAGCCATTTCAAGTTTCAATACAGTCTCCGATAATAATTTGAACTGGTGTAACCAACAAGAAAGTAGGGAGGCAGGGTGATAGCAAAAGGTCTCCTATAAATATTGTCCACTTAAAAGATGGAAAGGGGAAAATAGGAAAATAAAAATAGTCAAAGTTATTTTGGGGACCTGTTTCTACCTGACACCAGGTGACACAACGGGGAAGAAATGTAGATGTGGTGCCTCTTATTTAATTACACGTTACTTTATGCAATTCAGTATATTTAACTACTCGTAGTCGGACATATGAAGTGGCATATAGAGAGTATCTTATCAACAAACGGAAGAAGTATAATCAGTACAATGAGTAAATCTTTTCAATTCTCTTCACTCATCATCTTTTATTCATTTTACAATTCATATACAAGGACATGTTATACCATAATGATGCATTCTTGTTCAATTGTTAAATGACTGCTGAAATTGTATTTGATGAAAACTAGACCATCATATAATATTAAGTCTGCCACGAAAAGATTGTTGTAAAGTCATCAAAATCGTTTCACCATTTAAGCCCCAACAAAGAACAAAACTACGGAAAAAGCTATCCTTCTAGTAAACGACATATCATTTGAGATCTTACATCTTCCGGAGTCTGTACGGGTGCATATAAAAGTCTCAGGGCAAAAATATAAACAAAGACAGAATAAGGCAGGCTCAAATAAGATACATAATGCACGAGTAAGTTTAAAATGATATTGATGCGAAGAAGGGACTAATGGTGAAGATGATGATAATTATTATCAATGATATATTTCTCTGTTCGATCTAGACAACCCATCAATCTCTTTCAAGAAATATAGGATTACATGATATGACATACCCTAAGACAGCAAACCACAAAACAACATCACAACAAAACTAAGCCAAATTACCATGCGAGATGCTTTGGGCCTGGCCAATAACTGTTCACACAAAATATGATAAGTAGCTATGAATGTGTAAGATATCATCTTTAATAAAAGAAAATTGCCCTCTTCGAGGTTAAGGTCCTTAACTATAGATTAAAACTTTTAATGTCGTCAGCCAATACCAACTGCAGTCATAATAAATGCTGAGGGAAAGTGTGACATCGCTATTTTCAAAATGTTTGTATTATGGAAACAATACTCAATTTTCATGCTGCCCTTTTAGTTTAGAACGTCAGTGGCCAAAATTGAGAGTGATGCCCTTTCCCAACACCGAGATATCAACTTTCAATGTTTTAAATCTCTCGAACAAAACCTTATCATTCGATGCTGGTTCCTAATGTAAGGAACAAAGGAACATTAGCAGAGTTTTGATCAGATAATTTTGAAATTCAAACGCCTCTAGATTCAACTTTATATACAGTACAAGTCTGGTCTTTTGTGAAACAGCCTATTCCAGGGTTACCTTAAGATATCTGGAGTCAAATCTTAGTATTTCCACAACTTTTGATTTGCCACGTCATCACTTTCCCTTGGCATAAAAATGATAATGACAACAGTGGTAATAATGACGTGATGTGGTGATGTGGTGATGTTGGTGACGATAACGATGAGGATAAGGATAAGGATCAAGATAAAGATGATGACGATTATTATAACCACCTTTACCACATAGCTTGCTTATTCTAAAATTTCAAATGCGGCCAATTTTTTTACTTTTTACTTACCAGAGTCTCCAGAGGCCAACAGAAAGCTTTCATCTAGTCGCACAATTGTGCTCACATACTTCTGCATTATCGACGATGGAAAGGCACTAAAGGACGCTAGTAAATCTCCCTTGGAAGACGAGGAAAACATAAGTGACTTTACTTATTAAAAATAAATAAATCAAGCAAATGACACGTTATACTGCATCAGAAATGATGTTCATATGCTGTTGAATAATCGCTTCATTAATGCTAACCGTTTTCGCCAGACTTTGGTAAGAGCTGTAGTTTGGAATGACTACGAAAAACTCCCATGAATAATACTGAGGATGGTAGTAATGCGCCGTTTAGTAGAACACTTGTATGAGTTTCTACATATGTAAATATTGCACCAGTTTTAAATAAATTCGTTATGTCGAAGGACTGATTATTTGGCTTTGATGAATGCGGCTTCTGAAACAGCAAGGAGATTGAAAGAACGCACTTTTCTATTATTCGGAGCCTGTACTTAATATGCTTTCAAGTTTGCTAAAACGATGTAAAACCTCTGGTTTTATACGGAACAATCTTTTTCCTTCTTATTTGACATTAGAAGTCTATTAAACCTTCCTTCGTCCAAAACCTGTGTCATCACATTGTATCGTGGAGAAATTCAAAGTCTTCAAAGAATTCTCAAGGGCGTGTTCATTGAACTAATTAATAAGACAACATGGCCAGTTAAATTGCGACAGATTGATAGAATTGCTCCTCTTAAACCAATTTTAAGTCAACATTAATGTTCGCTACCGGAAGGCAAGACTTTAAGCAAGCTAATCGACTGTCTTTGTATTTGTATGCGTTGGCGATACCTTAACTGTACAGGAATATGACCACTTTCTCAAACACACAGGATGTACTGCAACTGTGGTCTTACAAGTACATTCATGTGGAGCAAAACAACTCCGTACTTTCCATTGACACCTCAGTTGACAAATATCCAGTCCTATTTCCTTACTAGTTTCTACATGAACCTTACTTCAAGTAACAATAGCCGCCAATGTCCTGCTTCTGTTCATCTTTTGAACTCACGAGCACCTTTCTAGCGATGCATGATGTCTAAAGGGCAGTTTCAAGTCATCGTTCTGTTACCCTTTTCTCATCGTATGATTACAAATGCTTCGAAAAGTAGGAGAATAACAGGAATGCCTACTTTTGCACCAAAACATCTCATTCTAGAAGTAAGCAAAAATGGTCATAAGCACGAAACAGTATACCTTAACATTGTAGATTTCCATTTGCCCTAATTTAAATGAAACCAGTATAATTCCAAATAAATCACCCAAAGAACGATCAGTTGAAAGACTTGAAGAGTCCACCTCCATGTTTAGTGGTGACGAAGCATTTGTCACGATGTGGGATCCACGATCCTCTGAGGTCTTGCCCCTAGACAATCCACTATGTAAAAGAAGAAAATGATACTGTAATGACAATGGGATGATAGCGTACGATTCGATATTGAAAAAGCCACGTCAATACCACCAAGTTGAATGCAAAAAATTTAATGGTAGTCTCACCAAGGGAATATATAGTTATAGATATAGGTAGATAGATATATAGAGAGACATAAATATGATCTTTTCTTTTCTTCGGCAGTAACGAACAGATATGGATTAAATCCATACCCATAGATAATATGTACAAATAAATTGCCTTATGCCATGCTCATTGTGCATGCGCATTTCAACACTCTGGCATCGGTGCCATATGCATTCTTGAAACCGCTTATAGAAGCAGCCTAACTACATAGATAGTATTCTGTCTCAACGCCCTGTTCTGCACTGATGAGCCTAGAAAGGCAAAACAGTTCTCCAGATTGAGTACAAATAGATATAAATAAAGAGATATAGAGATAGAAACAGTATAGATTTAGGGGTAGCTATAGATACGGATATATCATGACGTATAAATAGAAGTGCTGATACAAATATATACAGATACAAATATAGGTAGGGCTATGAATATGAATGGAAATAAAAGACCACATTAGTACACATAGATGAATGAGCAGATACACAACTACAAACTGCAGTTCTTTACCTCATTCCGGGGTGATAAATCTGAGGTGAGCACCGTAAAGCAAGTGTGATAGTAGAAATATCACTTTCTACTTTTTCTAGTAGGTTTTGATTTAGTCCTTTCGATCTGAGGAAAAAAGCATTATTTGTTAGACTGGTGATACTTCGGCAATGGGAAATCCTTCTAATAATGGTCAAGAGGAATGTATCAAAATTGTGATTGGTTAATTCCAGTTAAAATTAATAATGGAGATGGAAGACACCAAATACCCTTCTACATCAGCATTATGAGTTTGACTCCAAAATTATCCTTGCAGATCTAAAAACACACATAATGTTTAGGGATTTGGACGTGAATTACTTGCACACTTTGTAGAAGCCTTGGTAAAAATACAGGTATGGCGTTTGCGTTGGACCTACTGCAGAACAAAATATGAATGACAGTGTTTTAAGTGCCGTAGAATTCGTGCAGCAGAAATAGCACATAATAGCAAAGTGAGGCGTGATCATAGGGCAGGGGGTAGAATCAGCCGGGGGAAAAGGGGGACGGATTATTGCGTTCAAATCATTGGCTTTAACACTTTTATTAACTGTATATAGATATCCATTAATCACTTTACTCCGATAGCGGCATAATTATATAAACGTCGTTTTATCGGTTCTGATAAAGCAATTACACTGTACTATCACACAAGGCAATTGAATTCTTGTTGGATTATGCACATCGACACGCAGTTTCAAAGATGCAGTTACAAGAATAGTAGTCCTAGAAACAAATGGCCATACGAGGCTAAAGGAGGCGTTGTTCTCTACCACGAGGGGGGAGGATAAGGTAAGTGTATTCTTTACAGACTAAGAGAAGGCTCATACATGCATCAAGGAACCCACTTTCAATTTACTTATTTGTCGCAGTACTAGATGATACACCCTCGCTGGAATTCAGTATCTCACGTATGATGAGATTCCAATGATTAGGACCTTCTGCAAGGGGTTCTTTGAATGTCAAACACTGGCATTCTCATTATTTCCGCCGTCCACATACAGGGCCGTCAAACGCTTTCATGTCATGTCTAAGGATCTTAGCCCTTGCTTTGATTTGACTACTGGGTGTTTCTTCCTCCCAGGCAGAGGGGTTGTCAGAAGACCCAGCTCAGACACCTTGCTTTGTGGTCTACAAACATAATTATTTATTACAGATTTTTTATCTCATGGAACACCCACTGCTTCTAAATGTAATCGGTACACAAACGTACATACACGACGATCTGCATCGGCTTACCTGAAAACTAGACTTCGCGTAATAAGATCCCACACATGAAATGTACAATTGGAGAATCCCAACGCCAAAAGATTTACCTCCAGGTTAGTATCTACAGTAGTGACTTCGGAATGCAAGAAATAATCGGATGCCTGCAGAAACAAGAAAATCGGAAAGGTGAAGCGGTTCATTTTCTAACCAAATATCACTGTATTATAGAAAGTATCATAAGGAGCACTGTCAGAGATCAAGAAATTATTTCATTGTAGATTATCCAGAACTGCACAGTATGTATCTATCCCCTGTAATGATAAAAACCAGAACTATTTATGCTACCCAACATTATAGACAGTTTCCATTTAATTGGATCCAGTGATAGATGTAAGTACCTTAAATGGCGCTGTTACTACAGCAAAATAAAAGCATAATGAAGGTTCTATTTAATTCTAGTTTCTATAAGAAGACCCCCGTCTTCTTCCTTGCATTACCTTGTTTAAGTGGTATAGCATTGCTGCGGTCAATTTGTAACATTACCTGAGCCTTCTTTGCTGTTAAATAATCAAGAAAACCCAATTTTAAACCAAACTACAAATTTTAATGCTGACGAGGGACTGGGTTTGCAAACCTCCACTACCACAATCTGTAAACAATTCTATCAAAGAAATGAGAACGTAGCTGAGAACCCGTTATATTCGCCCCATCTAGTAAATCTGTGTTTGGATGCTAAAAGCCAATGAATGAGAAGGGCTAAAATACAGTAGGAAGAAGTGAGGTATGCTTCTTCCTACTGTATTTTGCTTCATAAGGTGTAATCCCTTGAGTAAGTAGTCTTGCTACTACAAAAGTTATCGCCAAGACACACCAGATGCCATATATTTGTCACAGTTTGATTATCCGAAACAATATGTAGAACGAAAATTTGGGGCGAATCAGTTTTCCAATTACTGTTGGCCTTAAACTTCATTGTTGAATTTTAGTCGCTGATCTTTCATATCCCTCATATTTTCAAAAATGAAAATGTCAGAAAGTTGTGAAATATTATGAAATCACTCAGAAAGTATTTTTCGCAAATGTGAGGGCCACGATTATTGGCTCTATGCGTAGCGACTGTGGATATACATTCATGTAAACATATACAAAAACACTCGATATAGATGATCAAATTCTTCATATAGTACTTTAAAATGTTTATTGATGTGTATCTTTAAAATATTTTCCTAGGGAGCATAAAGAGATCCTTCTAAAAATGTAATTTGAGAATATAGTAAACAGTGTGCTCACCATAGTTTTGATCAAATATTACATTTGCATACATGACTGTTTATCACCGACCTAAAACATATAAGATTACCGTTAACTAATAACTAAGCTACTACAAATCCATATCGATCGTGTACTTACTTGAGGTACATCATGTGACGATTTCTGTTGAGTTTCACCTGTAAGAAAATTGAAAGCAAAATGCAAATAGTAAGGAAGTAAGGCAGAAAAACAGCTTTAAGATCACCATCATGGTCATCATCATCACAATCATCATCATCTTTATCATCATCATCATCTTTATCATCATCATCATCATCATCATCATCATCATCATCATTTTATCATAATTATTATCATCATTATCATCATAATTATCATCATCATTATCATCATCATTATCATCATCATTATCATCATCATTATCATCATCATTATCATCACCATTAATCTACCAATAGAGAAACATGGTTTTTCTTTAAGACACTCTCGCTTAGCTAGTCTATAGTAACAGTAGGCATTATTTCATCATTATTATTCTTTTGAGTTGTTGCTACTCTATCTCCAAGTCAGAGGCATGTTTTCTTCATTTGTTAATAGAAATAAAAATGCATCAGTAAATATATTCATATTTGGAGATTTTAAATTTTGAATTGACCTTGAGTAGAAAGTGATTCATGTTACTTCTGTCGCTCTTGTTCTCATGCTTCATCGTGTCATTTATATCCACGATTTTCTTCTTTGTTATTGTCGTTGTCACTGTTCTGTTTTCCTTTGTTTTGCGAAGACACTCTCTTCTCTGTTTCTCATGGGTATAAAAAGAGCAGGCAGTAACGTAGGGCCTCAGATAATACAATATACATTTCTATCGAAAGTATGGAAACGTCCTCTACCTTGCCCTGGTGCCAAAAGTCCATCCCCAAACATTCCTTGTGGCCCACTCGCTACAAGTAGTGGCATCCTTCTTCTCTAGTTATAAACATTAAACAGTTTGAGGGCTTACTTCAATCTTACGTCTAATCACAATGAGTACTCACCTGTTGGCTGCGTCTCTTCGATAGAAATGTTGTGCTTTACTCTAAGTAACGATATCTTCTTGAGGTGTGATTCCGATTTCATATTCTAAAAAAGGCATGTTTTAGTTATATTCCTTTAATGCAAGTAAATTTAGTAGTAAAAAATCCTAGTATGGAATAAATTATATTTTCAATATCAAGCTGAGTCTCGTATATCAATACGTAATTAGCACTTGGTACAGATCAAAAAGAAACTGTCAACAGGGTTGTTTTATAGTTAGTGGATTTCTAGTAAAATTGAAGAATTGTTTATTTTCATCTCCTTGTGATACTGCTTCTTTGTTCATCTGGTGTGGTTTAACTCAACTCCCTAACCCACATCACTACAGAATAATGGTTATCAACATGACAGTGTTTAATGTAAAGAGGGAAGGACTGTGGAGGCCATCTATCATTAATCAATTAAGAAATAAATGTAACATGTTCATCTAACCTGTAATATTGTCACCCCTTTTCGTCGGGTTGTAATGAAAGCAAGATCTTTTCTCTTCTTTGGCAAAAAAGCCATATTCAAAATCGTTGCATCTTTGGAAATTTCGTCTTTCAGTCCATCAAACTGTTTCAGTAATTGAGCATTGACAAAATCCCAAATATAGATAGATCCTAAGAAACATAAGAACGCGAAATTAGTCATAAATGCAATTATTACGAAACGAAAACATTTCCTTAATTCTACAACCAAAATTGCGTAACTGGCTAATGGGATGGCAAGTCAACTATTAACTTGCAATAAATAATCTAATCGTTTCCTCGCAAGTTGTCTTGGCATTCTCACTCATTACTTTTCGTATGAATTTTTATGGCAGTTTCCATGCATTTTTCTCTTGTAAACCACACTATAGCTCGTAATATACTTATGCAGTTTGATATATACACAGACACAAGCAAACGATGATGTTCCAATTATACTACGACCGCTACAGTCGCTTTGAAAACATATATCCATATGATTTTTCTTAAAAACACTACTCTGTATAAGACAGATTTTGAAGATATAATAGACAAATGTCAGATATGTCACCATCTAGTCTCAAACCTACGCACAATGAAGAATACGGCTGTAAGGCAAACAGCTAGGCATACAACAACTAGGCACTGATGTGAACAATTGAAATAACATATATATTTAAAAAACTCTACAAAAAGTAGAATAGTTCTTAAAGTTGGCACTTGGCATCAGTTTACAGAGCAACAGAATTTCATGAGATAAAAAACGTCGAAAACCATGCCACTAAAATGACACACCGACATTTTTAAGAATAATCTATGCATTTACCTATTTCAGGTTACGTTCGAAGCATAATCACACTTAATAAGCAAATAAATCTAAACGTACCATCTGTCGCTCCTGTGATAAGTTTCTGCCCGAAGTCGTCTGTCGACATACTTGTGATAATGTTTGACTTTGATCCGTGAGCATGAGGTCGAGAGTGAATCAGCTGCCCAGTTTCGATTTCCCATATCTACAAAAGGCAAAGTTGAAGAGGATTTATCTCACATAAAAATCAAGGTTACATACAAGGTTACATTCATAGTATTCCCCTCCTCCTCCTCCTTATCATGCCTTCCTGCTCCTCTGCCTCCTCCTTCTCCACCCCTCGTTGCTAATATGAGCAGAATCGTAATCATCAGTGTCACCATCATCAGAATTATTATTCCCTTAATCACCAATTTCAGCATCCTCAACATCTTCACCATCGTTTTGTATTGTACTTATGGTAAAGGTATAAATTCAATACCCTGCATTGTGCAGTTGCTGATTGTGTATCATCTTATAACATGTAGAGATGCTGACATTTACTTTTGATCCCTATAACCCTTTTGTCACCGATTTGAGCTTCAAGTAGTACTCCTTCTACGTTGCTTCTCTCAACATGAAGTTCGAATTGAGTCAGCTTTTTTTGGCAAGGGGCTCACTCTTAACATATGGCTGGAATGAAGTTTCTCAACACCCTTAATGTCCGTACAGTAAAACCCTGACAAGCTTTTACATTCTTAATTAAAACTTCCTCATGGCTACCATTGAATAACGACTTCACATACAATGTATTGAAATGTATGAAACTATGTAGCTTGTTACTAACAGTTGGAAAATACAGAGTAATTTTAACCCTTAATCAGAATTAAAAAGAAAATATGGATGAGTTTTCGACGTTAGTTGTATTCATGGACAACAAGCCCAACTTTTTTGTCACCCTTTCAAGAGCTTTTCACCCGAGTTGTCTTTCATGTAAAATTCAATTCATATGCAAAATCCTCATCCGTTTATTCAAATTTTATTCTACAGGTTACCGGTCCATGTTTTTGTTTCCTCCTCTCTTCAGTTTCTACATCATCCCAATACAGTTTGTGAGACGTTTTGCGCACAGTGTATTAACAGAATAAGTTATGAATAAAATGTTGTAGTTATCATCACGAGAAATTACTGTAAATCTAAGAATGCTAAATCTAAATAGGATTGAGCTATTTGATCATTTCCCATAATGCAACAGTTCACCAACACAGGCTCATTTCAGTAAGGCGCTATCTTCAAATCATTGTGACTATATCAAAATCTAACATCGACAGCTACAGTTAGAAGCTACAATACATACCTTAAGACACGCATCCTTGCATGTTGTCGCTACCTGATTCATTTGATCGTTAAACAAAATACACGTGATAGATTTCTCGTGGCTCCGTGGGTGTACCAGGCTGTTGGCTGATGTCTTTGCCAGAGGCCATACCTCTATGATGTTGGTTCCTATGTACAAATATAAAATTAGGTTGTCGTCAATTTTCCTATCTCGAACTTAAAAGGCAAGTCGTAATTTACAAAACATGAGTATTTCACGAGCTTATCATTTTTGTAAACATACCAGTAGAAATAGAAGAGTTTCAACAGTACGATGTATTGTGCACGTGCGTGATTAGACTTGAAGCCCCTTGATGTGCACCATGGCCGAAAGGAGCAGTGCATTTCAAACTAAATTATTCTACAGTGGCTTCTCAATTGCATAGTAACCAACTCAAAACCTTTGAAGAGGCAATGGAGGGATTAAATATCCATTTAAAGGTAAGGGTAGTCCCATACTCTAATACAGAGCGTAGGGGATGTGATGTGGTAGAGAATCACATATCCTGAGCCACGGCATGGCGAGGTAGGATGGCCAGTTCCTTTCCTTACCACATTTATCCTTCCCCAGCTAAGGCCAGGTACCTATTTTAATGCTGTGTTTGCAGTAGGAGTTTTCAAATTGATGACCGAGCGTGGACTCGAACCATTTACCCTCTGCTCTCTACCGACTGATCTAACTCGCCTCTTCAAATGAGCACTTTCAACCGAATAAAGTGGAAGTCGTACTTACGGTAGAATCAATGCCAGTTGATAAACTCAGAGCATAGATTTCGTTTTCCAAAATAGCAGTGTGAATTACAAAACACTATGAGGCATCAACTTGTACTTTAAGAGTGATGTGTAGTATCAACTTTTACCATTAACACCTTGCTTACTTTACGGAGATATGTTATTCGAACTGAAAATTTATACTCTGTATAGTTTAATAATGATGCAATAACACAATTTTTGAACGCACTCCCTGAAAGAGAAAACGATGCATGAGAAACTTTTATCCTTATCGTGTCCAGGATCCTCTCAATGAAAGGCATAAATGAACTGTAAAAGCATAATTCATAGATAATAGAATCGAAAATAGATCGGCTACGTTAGCAAAACCATATATCACAAGTACTTAACGCAGAGGAAAATCACTGTTTCAAGTGCTATTTGAGAACGGTTTCCAAAGAGTTTCAGGATGGAATAATTAAGTGGCAGGCTTAAGGTGCTCGGTTAGTGTTGCAAATAAAACGCCATAGTATTTGCTGGGTTCCTATGACCAGCGTTTGACTTCAACTATCTTAGATGTATTTTGATAGTCCAACTACTACAAATTGAATTCAGATTGAAAGAAAGTTTTATCTAAGACCGTCTAACGCGCGAGGGCGTATAAATGGTAAGCAAGTCAGAACAAAATTCTTAATCGCTTCTATTACACTAAGTGTAGTAAATGCTTCAGTTCCATAAAACTGGCCTGAATGCGTAGTAACTCAACCATCTCCTATGGCTTCTTCTATAATTATTCACAAGTACTCACAAATATCTTTTAAAGTATTAAAAGAAGGAGAGAATTACCTGTTATTAGGAATTCGTGTTTGTTGTCATAAAATATACAGCATGTTTTGCTTTCTCCAGTTTGGCTCTCCGCAAATACTAACACCTTAGGGGGAAAATAGAGGTAGACATTATTGTAAATTCATGTATATCAAGTGTTTTATTTCAAAACGAGAGATGAAAATATTTTCCTCGGTCATGAAAAGAAACCCAGGCTTAATGAACTTTAAAAGATCGGGCCTTCTCCTTACCTGTAAACAGGTAAAGCGCTGAATATCCCAAACTCGAAATATCTGAAAATGAAATTAAATGAGACAATCAGTTGGAAATCTTTGTGAGAGCAGGAATGACATGGTTTTAAAAGGAAAAATAACGAAAAAGTGAAATGTAGGTAAACATCCGCAGAGCACACGTACAAGCTACAAAGTGCTCGCTTTTGGAACACAATTACTTCAACAAGCACAAAGGAAAATAAGTTAATGACCTACCAAAGCAGAGGATACGCTTATAACGTGTTGGTCTCTTTCGTTCACTGTAACATCCAGGATGGTAAAAACATGTCCTAGAAGTTTACCTAAAACATAAACGAAACACAAAACGTAAATGAGGCTATATGATCATGGGGTACTCAAAGATTATCTTAGGGTGATCACTGATCTCTAAAAAAGACTGGATCGAGCTTCCCATTGTTTCCAGCTACGAAAAAGTGTAGTCACTAGTACTGGCCCCCATTAGTTAAAATAGCGCAGCAAAGTCCGCCATGTTGCGTAAAATTGTTTATAACCTTTGCGTGATGGGGACTGAAATGGCGTCCGACGACCGACCTCACTTTCAGACCGGAGATGCTCGATCCAGTGTTTTTTAGAGATCAGTGAGGGTGATTGAAGTTACATTAATAGGATGGAAGTTTGGTATATTTCATGTAAGTATCATCCACATACTTTTGATTACTGGAAAATCCTGGTATCACGTTACAGCATCACAATGATATGCATTGTGTTTAGTGCTGTCAGGTGTGTCACGCTATATCTATAGTATTCGCGTTAAAGCTAATTCTAATCTCAAAGTTACTAATAGAAATCCACAAGATATCAAGACTCGTTTTGAAACCTAGTACTTCTTCTGGATCTAGTATGAATCAAACTCGTACGAGATTGAGGGATTGGGGCCCAGGCCGAGCAACCATGAAATTTAGTTAACGTTTTAAAAGTGTACTTTGTCCCACTTTAGTTTTCTCTAAGATTCGAAGTATCTTCTACATGTGTATACAAGTGCTGTAAATACAGAATTAGAATAGATGATAAAACATTGACAATATACAGGCGCAAGAAGCAGTCAGTGAAATAAAGTCTTATAAAGTTTAGTGCTTCTGGATCTGATATATAAAGTTGCAGTCATGGCAAACATTCATAGTCACATATTTTTTGTATTCACACGAATCAGCGCGTTCCAATTTTCATCAAAACGAAGCAGTTTATCTCAATTTTTAGAGCTTTTGCCAATATGTACCTGCCGAACCAGACAATTGCCAACATGAATCTAAGGGCCTAGACGTCTGCGAACCTGCAGAGGAACTAGGCAGCTCTGTAGGGATTTCATACTCACGAGAAAAAGTGAAACAGTTTTTTAACTTAAACTCTATATTGATTAGGAATCCTGTACCTCTAATACGCTTAAGTAGTAGGACGTAACTGTAAACAATAATATCTCGTGCACCATTTGTGTTATCCCTCGCATGGTAATAATGCGTGTATTTTGAATGCACCCCAGTTTATAGAATCCTTCTTCCAATCCTTAACAACCAATCATAATTTTACCGCACGTCACATGTGAAGGCAATATTTACATTACACCATATAAACAACACAAGTCAATGAAACAAGGCACGTCATATCTTCACAAGCACTATGCTAGAAATTTCAACATTTTGGCTGACTCACCAGTAGGCCTTGTTAAAATAAGAGGATGCCAAATCCGGAGAGTTTTGTCCACACCTTGTAGAAGGGTGATAAGAAAGTTTATTAGTTGAATTTTTCAAACGTCAAAGGTATTACATAGAATATCATTATGTAGTATTGAAACGGTGAAAACTGTTAAAGGAAACATGAAGAGATCAATGGTGAATGAGATTACTCACTTTTTACCCTGGCATGTTGGCCTTTCGTCCGTAAATTCTGACTTAGTACAGAGGTCATGATAAATGAACATCTGACTAACGTAATTCATCAACTACGTAATTCATCAACTAACGTAGTTCGTCAACTATGGGTAGTTCATCAACTAACGTAGCTCATCAAATTACGTAATTCATCAACTAGCGTAGTTCATCAACTAACGTAGTTCGTAAAATAACGTAATACGTCAACTAACGTAGTTCATCAACTAACGTAGTTCATCAACTAACTGCTACAACATGAAAGACAGTTCTCTAGCAATAGCGATTAATGCCATCTATCATTAAAATATCAGTCTTTTGTATCAAATTCGGATGTTAGTAATCGACATGATCAAGTCAGATTCAGCAATTTCCGCTTGGAAACTTGTACTAGTCTACTCCTACACATCAATTACAATAATATATGGAGTAGCAGATGTCTCTTACAAAAGTGTTCACTTCGAAACTTAGCCCATTCCTGGCTGAGGAGCCGTGTCAGTAATAGATAGAACAAAAAGCTTGAATAAGTTTAGATATTAAAGTATTACCTCCAGTTACGATGGCATTTGCTTTTGTACAATATGAAAAGCAGTTGATTCCCTTTGGTAAAGACAAACTCCGCTGAAACCTTAAGAAATAACAAAATAAAACTCATAAGCTCAGACTTAAAAAGCTAGTACCTATACATTATGATAAAAGTAACATCTACACTACCCAAACTGAATTTCGAATCCATTTCTGTGCAGCATTCCATAATTTAAAGTAGAAAGATGACGTTTTGACAATTTACAATATCTTTCTTCTGCAAGGCAAAGTACAATTGATAGAGCATTTTTTATCCCCTGAAGAAAGAAAAGCGTCACTTACATTGCCTCTACATTCCTTCTCTACTACCCTCGTACTTTCATCGCAAGCTAAGCCACTTCCCTATTTGTACCATGCCAACATTTATAAGAAAGAACATTCTGTCGATGATTCCAAGATCCCCATTCAACTCCCATCAAGGCCACGTTCTTCAGGCCTAACAGAAGCCTCTGTAAGAACAAAGAGCTGTCTTTAATACTATCTTTACTATTATTTCCCTCTAGTAACATGGTGTATGATGCCTTCTTGCGACCCTAATAAAGAGCCCCCAATACATTTGTGTGTCATACGTTTCCTAGCACATATCTTTAGAAACTGGGCTCCGAGGCAGAGCCTCATGAGTGAAGTAGCAAACCTATTGTGATGGCATTCCACGAAATCTGCGGTTTGACATGGCATAACATTTAAAGATTTGGCGAGGATAATATACGTATTCCTATTTTCAATAAACACAAGAACTAGTAAATGATAACTTGGTGTACACTATCCTGGGGAAGACGACTTATGTTTTAAGTATCGGCACCCTGACTTATGGCGTTTGGATATCCTTGTTTTAGCACAGACACAGAGCCCATGTCCTAATAAATTTTAGGCAGCAAAATTAAGGTATTAGACCCATGTCCAATACATGCAGTTTTGATTCCAATGCGGCTAAAGAATCATGATCCAAGAAACAATTGTAGCGGCTATTAAAACTCAGTATCTGTACATTGTGCATTAAACGTGACACTGTACTTGTAATACCAAAATCGAAGTCACAGAAGTTAATAGAAAAAATAAAGCAGTTGTAAGACATCATGCCCTGAATGTAATTGACTGACTGACTTTTCTCCTGTGTAGTGGATGATGTCAACTAAAATACCTATTTCTTTCGATGGAAAAGATATTCGAATCGGAAGGTCAAGGAGTACGAGAAGACGTTCGGAAATTTTGTTCTCAAACCATAACACTATTTTGGACCAGTTTAACCTTACCTAGACTGGGTTATTTGCAGATTCCTAGTACAGGGGAGGGGGGTGTGTTAGTAAGCCCACGGTGAAATTATAGCCAATAACTCTCTAAATGGAAAGTACGTTTGTTCCTCTATTAGCTACAGACACATTGGAGTCGGCAACGTGGCAACACAGCTGGAAGTAGACAACCCCTAAATACCGTCCAAAAAAACACTACTGGAATATCGTTGCCTAGCAAAACGTAAAAGAAGCTTTTTGGGTTACAAGATACCAAACATGTAATTAAGTGGATAGCGCTATTTTACATGTAATCTACCTGATTTGTTACAATAAAAATCTCAGGCTTATGCGAACTGTTATTGCTTTCTGATATTTTGTGTTGTTCGTGAGTATTTTCGAGGCGAGTGAGTATTTTCGAGGCGAGTAATTATGACGTCATAAGTAGCCCACTTTTTAATAAATACCCTTTAATAACTATGAAGAAAAGTTAGAGTTTAACCACGATTGGCCATGTCGTTGTCGAGATATCTTGAAGGATGTATAGCCGCGGAAAATATAGCCCTCTTCTCCCCCACCCACTCCCTCAAGCAGTAGGTTTAATTTAACCAAGCCTGATGCTTACCTTTCGTCTTCCAAATAGTCTAGGTTACTAAGAACTAAGGAATTCCGGCTGCTTGAGGAACATGATACCAACAACTGCAGATTTGTGAGGTATTTCACCTAGAAAAAAATGAAAAGAGGACTGCAATTGTTGCAATCGAGACTAACGCTGAAAACATGAAATAAGACTTCTGAGGGTGATTAATGTAGAAAATTAAGACCTATAAATAGATATTTAATAATAAATAGTTAAAACAATGCCTATACGGCAAGACAAAATATGGAGTTGACGTCTACGTTCTTCCAGCGTAGGAGGCACACTACCAACGGTATTCCGCCATGAAGGACAATTAAAGAAGACCATGCCTAACGTCATCTAGATCACTATAACATTAATCAAGACATTACTGCAAACATGTTTTTTAAATCGGAAACGATATTAGTATATACAATCACGAAAAATTGATCATTAAATCGATATTTAAACACACATAATTTGTTTTCATACCTGACCGACCCAGTCACTGTGAACCTTCGTAGTAATAATAGGACTGCAACAAGAAAAAGGTATTATTATTATAAAACTGCACGAAAAATAGCGAAAACATTTTAGTACTGAAAAGATTTTTTCGTCTGACACTCCTCAGAGTACAAAATCGTCAGAATTGAGATAG
>JAAAKL020005728.1:0-18910 GCA_010016065.2 Carybdea cf. marsupialis auct. non (Linnaeus, 1758)
TCAGTTGACCATATACAAACCTCGTAATCTTGTCAAGCTATACCTCGGATCTCGTCGTGCCGCTCGCGACCCTTACAAAGACATTCTACAAGCTTTCGAGCTTTCCGCTCTTTGTCAGGTCTATATGTATATTATAGATATTAGATAACACTTCAGATTCGTTGACGGAAGCACTTACGCCATGCGAAAAATAAAACAGGTAAATTGTACACTACAATAAAAGGGTACAAAATGCGGTCATAGTCAAGTTAGTAAAAAAACATTACACGAAGTATCAATAAAAAGTCGATAATATACATTTGGTCGGCTAATCTAAGTCAGTTGCTATGAAACAATGCAAAGCGACTTGTTTACAAAAATACACAATACCAAGTATCAGTTCCCTGTGAATGGATTAAGAAAATGTAACATGATACTTTGAACCATTGTTCCAGCAACGAACCAAAAGGAACTTAATTAAATGTACATTTTCCAACGAAAAAATGACGAAGGAGACAGCAATAAAAACACAGGGATGAGCATTGAAATAGTAGATACTTAAGTATGCAAACAATGCTAGGAAAAATGAATGTAACTGATTTGCTGATGCGAGAAGATCAACGCAACGTCTGAATTGTTAAACCTGTCGATACAAGGCAACATTCTGTGTAGTTTGGTGAAATCTGACAGCTGCATTGGAAGCTTTGAAATCACGATTACTTATACAAAGTCGCAATATAGGGATGAAGACACGGTAAGTCAGATAATGTATCGAGATAATATTAAGAGAATGCCAACATGTAACTGATTATGCGGTTGTGCGTCAAGAAGAGAAAAAAATCGTTAGTAAAAAAAGTTACTTGAATACCTATCTTGATATCATGTGCGAGCTGCAGAACGTGAAGAACTCGTAAAAAATATCAAATAAGTACAAAGTTGCATAAAGTGAATTAATGTGCAATGCAGGAAGAAGTAAGTGTAGAGAAAGTAGATGGGTAGAAAGGAGGCAACGCAAGCATCGGAGAGATAACTGGAGAGGGTATATTCTAAGGATAAAGAAAAAGGGTCCCAACTACTATTTTTTATGATACGTTACCAGAACTCAAAGCTTGCCTTGGACCTTAGTTGCTCTAGACCGAGATGAAGGCTGTAATTAGATTTGTACTAACGGACTCAGAGCAACTTTGTTGACTCAACTTTCCAATCATTGCACATTTTTGATTGTAGAAAGTTAGAGCGCATTGTTTGATCACAGCATTGTCGCACTCATCTGAAAAGGAAAGAGAACCTGTGTCTTAGTGTTTTGACAACTAAAACGGAGCTTGGATCAACTAAAAGCAAACAGGTAATGTAGTGTATTATGTGAAAGAACGCTTTCTCTTTTTATTAGGTAACCAAGTACAACCGCAGCTTCAGAAGGACATAAGAATTCTTAGAGTAACTTTAATTGAGCTGTTGTGAAACACCAAACAACCGTAACACACAGATAAATAGATGAATGAGAAAATCCTATTGCTCTCTTTAAAGAGAGAAGTTGCATCGTTAATCCATTTCAATTTTGTACAATTTTGGTGAAGTGTACGTGTTTACAACCAGAGAGTATTCTACTTGCAAATTTCACGGGCTCTACGGACTTCAAAAATGAAGACATAAGAGTATCGACATTTAAAACGTGACGAAAAAGCTACTGCAAAGGTGAGATAACTCGATGTCTTGACGTCTTTTGTCTGTCATGGTATGAAAGCGGAGTTCATTGCTTGGCTATGAGTAGCCCTCCCTTAGTAATGCGTTAGTTTAAGTTCAGTACCTAGCGAATATCATTTGTCAGTCATAACATCACCATTTGCCGCAGTATTTATCTATTTATTATCTATCAACAAAGGCGTAGGTCAGTGCATGGTTTATTCCTTTTGTATGTTCCTAGACAATCTATAAAGCAAATGCAAAGATTCTCTGAGGTGAGAGAGTAAATGGACTGCTCTGTAATATTTTCAAATGAGGTATCAGTGAAAGGATATGGTATTTAGGCAAAGCTTAGTTAGATGATATCAGGGAAAGTGGTTCCTTTAGATAAATTGAAACTTTCCAGAAAATATTTCTATTTTCTCTTACTTGTAGGGAAAGAAAGAAATCTATGTATGGGGAGAAAGAGATCTTTGTATAACGTGATCTGGTAGATAGTATGGATGAGTAGATAGATAGATACTTAAATAGACAGATAATTATCGTAGAATTATGAATCGTAGATAAATTAGTGATGGAACTTTTCTGACTGTAGCTTTAATCTGTAATGGAAAGGCAATGTAAACATGTAACATTAACCTGTAGCACATTTGTCAACATACCTCCTAACGTTACTCTCAAACTGAGGCCTCTCAGTCAGTTCACTGCTGCAAAGAGTTCGTGGTCAACGCTTTAAATGAATTATAGCAGCATTTTAGCTCCCTATCATTGTTTCCTTTTTATCTAAAGACATCGTTTTCCGTTATGATAATTAAAGAGAAAGTGACGACGATTATGGCGTGGGATTGTCGATTCATTCAATGCAACCCGAAGCTAGCAACGCAAAAGCCATCGGAAACTTACTACAGTGAATGCTTTTGTATCACCGTAGCATTACTAGTGTCAAATACGTCAAGGGTGGGACAGTACTTGTCTGAATACTTCCTAAGCAGGTTTTCAAGTCAGCCTTAAAAAACAGTTACCGTATAACAATAAACAAATCCTTTATGGTTGCGAATACTCACAGCATCAATGGATAGAATTAATATTTTCATTTTTATATCGATTGCTTGAAATTTTTGCTGCAAAATATAAACAGCAAGGAGGGAGTGGTAAGAGAAAAGTGTTTAAAACAGTTTTGACTATTTTGCAAACTGAAGGAAGGCAGAGTATAATCAACAGTGATTAGAAAGTAAATATTAAATATGACACTACGTTTTCTATTTTCTGTAGGCAATAATTGGTTATTAACATTGGATATGAATTATGTGCACTTGATCGTGATAGGTATACCTGCCTTAATTTGCACTGGAGCAATAGGTTGGATACTTTATCTTACTTTAAAGGACAAGGTATGCATTGGTCATAACCACATCTCAATTACCAGCGACTCTATGGAACAGAGACCAGAAAGTACGTATGGGAATTCCACACAATCTATTCATATCTCAGATGATAAATCAGAGGCATTTTCAACCATATATGAAGAAGGAGAGGAGCAAACGGAGACTAGTACACAGAAAGGGTTACCTAGATTACCAAATGAAGAAACATTGCCCCCTGTTGAAGGGTAATCTGAAAGTGTGAATCCATATGAGAATTTTTGACTCGGCCTTTCTTCTCATGGGCTAATACGTCCGTTCATTACCCCCGACTTCAAGGAGATCTAATGAACAAACTTGCAGCTGGTTAGCCCGTTAATCATATCTCATTACTACTAGTACTACTTTGGTAGTTCCTGTGCTTATCGGGTTAACGTTTAGTATTGTGAGTCTCATCACTACTATAATGAGCGCAATGCAATTGAAAGAACATGGACATAATAAATAAAGAGAAAAAGCTGGCCAAATACAGGATGGGCTCGAGTATTGTGTTCCAGCCCAACGAAGAAAGTCGTAGAATTCAGTGACTCTATAACATCTCAAAGTTATCACAATGATCCGTTACATAATTTACTACATTATATCTACAAGTTGGACGTACTCAGTGATATCGGATTTACGATCGCTGTTTGTGTTTCACTTCAAATCAAGGGAGTTGATACATGTACATAAAGAGGAAAGGATTGTCAACCTTTGTGAAGCTTCAATGCAAATTCAAGTGTCTAAATTTTTACATAGTAGATTTTATTATTGTAAAACAAATAGTGTAAGAAGTCTTCATTTTCTATACAAGGTGAATTTTTTCCGTCGATATCGACGGATGAACGCTTAAGATCGATCAAGTGAGCGAAGTATTTGGTGAATCGGTGAAAGTGGTTGAGTAGACCACAGTCACTTGTATCCTTCTCCTGTTCATTATGTAAGTTCATGGTGACAAATGTGCGATAAGGCTTGTCGATCTAAACAGATACAATTTTGCCCAACGGGATTTTAGCGCTTCTGTCTCACCAATTACATGGACCTAGGTGTGTGCCTTTACTATGTTAAAGAGAGGGTGTCAAAGCTTCAAAGTGTTAGGGTTGAACACATGTGGGTGGCTCTTAAGGCCCTACAAAACTACACAGGTACACACTCCACACTTCTATGCAACGCATTTTGCTAAAAGCATCACTTTTGGTTTCTGCGATGATCGTTGCAGTTCTCTCTCTCTTTTCTTCCCCCTACATATGCATACCTTCCAAAATCTACGTAGTTATTGTACATAATTGTGCAGTGATCCTTATATGTGACAGACTACAGGCAAAAAACCTGATACAATAACAACCGTAATGCTCATATCCTTCGAACATGGATATCTCTGTTCATAAACGTAATGTATGTGTGAGAAATGAAATCATCATGGTGTTATGTTCTATCATTTTTAAAATACTGGTAAAACCAGCTTTGAAGTTTTACTCGACGAGTTTATGTTTTAATAGAATGACTGGACAATATTCTTCAAAGCTAGGTTTCAGAGGATCGTTTAAGGTTGATTTCATCTTAAACCAAGAAACCAAAGTTTGGTGGCAGATAGTGTTGGGTAGTCCGAAATCGACATTTCTGTACGTGAAAATCTTATTTCGTTGTCCACCACAATTTAGCAAACATCAACATAATACATTTTTAATTATCGATCCGATCTGCCTGTAGATGAAAGGACAACAGACATACAGGAATCATTTGAAAGCATAAATGACCTTTATGTAACTGGTGAAGATGTACCCCTTTTGATATGCGTTGCCATAAGACATGCCTATGTAAGGAGTGCTACTCTACCGGTCACTTTCCGCAAAGCCCATAAAAAGTGTAAAGTCTTTTGCCAGCAGTGGTCACGCCATATGATAAAAAGAGAAGCTGATATCTCAATTGGCGCAGAGGCGTACGTCAATATCTATCGGTGCAGCATTGGAAACCAATTTGGCAGCTGCTTCAAGAGTATTATCCCGAAGATCATCATAACTCAGATGTCAAAGCAAGAACCATGAAAAAGCGTGGGTCCCGAATTCGAATTTGGAGGTGGCAGGGTTTTATGTTTCCGTAGCGTCTTTCTGATAATGATATAAAAGTGGGTTTTAGTGTAGACCTCTCCAGGCAATGACTCCGTCCACAACGGCTGTTAATCACTGCAGCGAAAGATCAAAACTTGATGCAAATTGTCATGGAATTGCCTTAATTTGACTTGTCTAAGTAACAGCACTATCTAATCTGGATTCTTCTAGAAAATTCTTAAGTTTTCTAAAACATTCTGTAATCTTTTAGAATATTCTATAACCTTCTAGAACATTCTAGAATGCTCTAACAGGCTCTATGGGATTCTAGAACCTTCCAGAAGTTTTTATAGAAGACACTATCAACTTCTGGAATGTTCTAGAGTACTCTATTACTTTCCAAGGATTTCTGTATAAACACGACGAATTATATATAAGGTAGGAAAGTAGACATTTAGGTAACTTTCATCGAAGCAAGGAACACAAACTGTAAATAGAATAATTGATGATCTGTTAATAGATTATTCGGCATTGAGCAACCTATCATCTCTGTGAAACACAACACAAGTAACAAAGCGGGGAAAACAGATAGATATAAACGACAAGGAGTTGTTCCTTCTCCTTAACGGAGGGAACCAGACCTTAAGATGGGGAAGAAGCAGGGGCAGTGGCTCCAATGGCAAAGCACTCCAGCGACGCACTGGTGGCCTACCAAAGGAAACGTAGAAGCGTTATATTTTCTACCTACATCTATCATAGGACATAAATATTTTATTCCTGGGAGCAAAGTAACATTTTCTTGTTGCCTAAACCATAAGACGTAGTTTCTACAAAGGGTTCCTATCCAAGTGCTACGTTTCCAAAAAGGCCGAGCAGAAAACGGAATTTGATAGATCTATTAACAACGGTCATATTACGCAATAGTTTGAAGTCAGAGTGGGTATTCGCCAGGGTTGTCTACTCTCTCCAACATTGCTTAATGTCATCTTAGAGTTTGTCATGAGTGAACTTCAAAGCCTACAACCCACTTTCCTTGTGGATCAAGAACTGTGTACAGAAGTTAGATATGCAGACGATACAAACCTCATTGCAGCAATATTTGACAAATTGAAGATCTCCTCAAGTAAGCTTGAAGCCGCGTGTGAAAAATGGGGTATGAATATAAACCCTGATAAATGCAAAATTGTGTCGTAAGAAGTAGATGGAATTCAAATTGATGGAAAAAATGTCGAGAAAGTTGAAGAGTTTGTGTTCCTAGGCTCAATTGTCCCAGGTTCTGCACCTGACATAAAGAGAAGAATAGGAATGGCTGTTTCTGCTTTTGGTCCCCTTAAAAATAAGATTTAGAGCAACCAGAAAATCCCACTCCCACTGAATTGATAAAACTGTTCATGTTGTACGATTTTCCAAGGTTTTAGATCCTCTTAATTTAGCAGTGAATAACGTAAAATCCAATGTTTTTAGTAACGACTGTTTACGTGGTAGTTCCACACAATATCCTATTCTAAGTGATATAAAATTCACAGCAGCATATACATCAAAGTAATCCTACAGCAGTAATGTGAAAAAAGGTTAACAAATGTTGTGCATTACAATAGCAAATTAGCAATGTATTGATTGTTGTTTAAATCATCTAGTAAAAGTTGGTAGAGCTGACGGGGAACATCCACCTTGACTGTCTGAAGACTTGTTGACGATTTCCTTAAAACCCAATTGTTACTAAAGAGAAAACATGTCACGATTAAAACATCCCGACGTTGTTTGTTCATAGAACTATGATGAAAATTGTTCCTTTCTACACATGATTGGGAAGAATTCATTTCCCAATGCCATAGAAACAAGATTAAAAATAACCAAACCCCAAAAATATACTGATATTACTTAGTGTAGCGACTATTACATCTACGAATTTCGATTTTCCTTGAGCAAAAAAAACAACAACGGTTGCTTCGGAAATTTATTACACAATTTTCCTCAGAATATGGACAATCATTTTCCCCGAATTTCATGCCTGTAGCAATTTGGGGGCCATAGTCTTACTCCTGTGCTCTTCCGTCCTACAACTATGCATTTGACAACTAATTCTGAAAATTTTGTATCTGTTGGTGGCGACAGACATCGATCGACATGACGTTCATACTCTTTCACTGATACCGTTTTACTATCGATTTTACGACCCACTTTGCACATGCACCAAATAGTACTAACAAATTTTAATTATTTTCTTTCCAATATTCCTTGAAACATTATCATTTCTTCATTCAAATAACTAACCCACAACGGCAAAAAAGACATGCCACGTGGTTATTTAGGCAAATACCGTGCCTCCGGGGAGGCCTGTTATCAATAGGGCAAACTTAGCAGATACTCTGGACCGAGTCCATTAGAGGGTATCTTCCACCACCACAGAAATCCTACACTGTAAGTATGAAAAGCTAAAAGAAGAAGCAATTTCTGCTAAAGACAAGGAGAGGAAAAGAAGGCAGTCGTCAAGTCACGTGTTGCAGTTCAACAAGAAAAATGTTCACTTTTCTTGTTGCTATAGCAATCTCAGTAACAATGCGTGGCTTTATAAGTGCTCTAGTTGTTTGGCAGCATTCATGAGAGACAGGGTTCTTATCTTATATCAAGTCGTCATTCAAATTCCAAAGCAGAAAGCTGTATGTTAAAACGAAGTGCTCACGTCAGACAACTTCAAACCTTGTTAGAAATAGGGTAGACTATAGTAGTCCTAATTAATCTCTTGTGAAAAGTCATAAAGCTGTGAAATTTAAACAATAAACGTTACGTTCTTGTTCCAAAGAGAGAACCTTAGTATATAATTAAATCAAGAATAGTCTTATCTTTAATGCTATAACTAGATGCAACCTGTTTATAACTGCATGAACATGTTAAGATGTTCTGTTCAAAATAATCATCTTATTTAAGTATCAAATCGGATTTTTAGGTAGCCTAATGAGACACCAGATATCACGCCAAGTCTAGGTAAGTGCAGAAACATTTCTATACATTATCTCATCTTGTGCACTTTTGAAAGATATGCTTTCTCTGTTGAACATATTTGCCCGATTCTTTACTCGACCAGATCTCGTACCTTTGTGACTATTTGCTGAACTGTATCTATCTATCTAGAAGCTCAGGCAATTTCCCCCTTGGTCTCTCTGCGTTTCTTCTTCTCCACGCTTGTCTGTCCATCGTCTTTCTTTCTCCTGTTAGTAGAGGCAAGCCAGTGTCCTTTTTGATCTCGTCCGTCATCTCGTTGGAGGTCTGCCTCTTGGTCGTTTACAGGTGAAGTCTCCTTTATATGCTACCAGTCGGTCTTCTAATTAGATCGTAAATGTCGAAAAGCTGCCCAATAGAACATTGAATCAGGCGTTAGTCTTAAGCAATATTTCTTTAGGAAAAGCGCTTCCAATAAGCATCAAAACTAGTTAAATTTACGCCTCAATGCACTTTGGGGGAGGAACATCACGGAACTTACACGAGATAGTAACCACCGTTCTTGCCTTCACGTTTCTTCTATACTGACCCACTCCTTTCCCTGCATATCACATCTCTTGCGACATGCCACTTCTCGATAGTTTAGCGAAGGTTTGCCCAACCACTTAGCACATTACGTAATGGTGAACTGCAGCTATTTTGAACTAAAGCTGTTTATCACAAAATGTGGTAAGTGTAGAGAACGACCCAAAAATACATGTGCCATTTCGAGTTTTATGATTCACGCGCTGTAAACGATTCCAGCAAGCACTGATCTTTCTTTAGTTATTCATCCATTCACCACTTTGTTCAATTCAGTGCCTCAAAACGCTACTCGAAGAATTTACTTCCTTAATAACGATAAGGTAAGGTGGATGAAATATGTGTTATTGGAATCTCTGTCTTATTAAGGCCACTACGAATATGAGAATATATGATGCGTTAAGTCGAAAAGGAGTTAGAGACTAACACAAAGAGAGGATACGTAAATTGTTATAACATAAAGCAGAAAGGGAAGATCGTCATGTCGATTTTCTTATGGCAGCCCTTATAAAATGACACCGATCTGCGATGAACCATGTAAACTGACGTAAGCAAGTTAGCACTGGTAAAACTTGAAAATCTGTCATCCATACATGCAAAAGGAGACTTGCTACTTGTACTTGAATTACGTGCACTACATTTAAATGAAACGTTCGAATATCACGTGTATCACGTGTCTTCGAAAAATCGTTTATGACATTCGAAAAATCATTCATGACGTCATCAGCTTAGTACCTAATTTCAAATTTAACGTTTGCTAATATTTCCCGCTATTTGTACTGTGCCTATCTGTATTGCATAGTAGTTTATAAATCAATCAACTACAAGATATCTTCATGAAATGACAAGTATTACGTGGTCAACAGTCTCTTTTTGACTAGCAAACTTTTACTTCAACAATGTCAGACAAGCTGAATTAAAACTACAGAATATTTTTTTCCAATTACAGCTTCAAATGAGGCCGTTAGTTACAGTTTTTCTCTTTAAAACAATTAAAAAGATAAACAACTGAGATGATGATCGAAAACATGCCAATCGGTTAATAAAATATTATTTTACGTAATGTTGTGTACCAAGTCTCACCAGTTTTCATGGTAACTTTCGTACATTTTGCGAATTATTTTCATTTGACTTCATTTGTATCTCTGGTAGCAGGTGTTTTCCGCAGATGATGCAAGGTAGCAATGAAAGCTAAGAACATGGGGTTTATATGTGATCTTTTTGAAGTGTTCTTAATTAAAAAACGGAATAGAACTCAAGGACTCATCAGCAACGATGTAGAACAGAGATCAGACAATTACTGTTTTCTTTCTTGGTTATCTTCTTCTCATTCCATAAACTCAAAATCAACTAATACACAATACTGCAGAAGAGAACAGTGTATTCTATCATCTGTCTTTACAAAGTTTATTAAAGAGGCAAAATGTTTTTTCTGATCAAATGATGCCACTACGGAGACTCTCCTAGAGAAGATGAGGCGCGAATCGAACGATACACGAAAACGAAAGATAGGCCTACTACAAATTCTAATGCCGATAAGGATAATTAATGAATAAAATATGACTCAATAAATGATTAATAATAAGTCATTATAGTGAGTAACCGATGAATAAGTCGTCCAGAACGTAAGTAATAAGTAAAGTAATAAGGTACTGTTCGTTGTCAGTTGGTGACGAGGGCTAAGATCGAGTTTGCGCAACATTCCGAGAAGTATTGTTCATGCAAGAGGAGATAATTCTTCTTTATGGAGAAAAAACAGGATTTAAACCGATTTATAATAATAGCAGCTGACATAGTGTGGATGCCCATTTTATGACGATTTTCTTAACGGGAGAGTACTCGAAAGTGTTGATCATAGGATGGGTAATGAAATTTGCGTACATCTACGTGTCTATCTATCCATATAGAAAAAAGCAGAATGCATAAAAAAAAGCTTAAATAATATAAAAAAACAATAACAGCTTGGCTAGCTTTCGAAAGCTTTCGGAATCACGATTCCTTCATTGGGCGGTCCAATTAAGGGCTGTTAATTTCGATACAAGGAAGGGCAACCGAAGTGTTTTCCTGTCCTTTTATACAGCGAATGTCAGAGGTAAATTGTGAGATGCCACTACAATGTCTCCCGATGACGAGATACGAACCGTCATTGTTGTAGTGCATGGATAAGATGAAATCCTAAGTACGTGTTTTGCACTTCAAAGTCAAGGATCCTAAGTACATGTACGACTAATCTTTGGTTACTCACGTGAGCGAATCGGCTCTGGATCGGCCAGAGAAATTGTGGCACCTAAATCAACATTAAAAGAATATGTTTTATCTGACTACCCATTTTTGGTTTACAATCTGTACTTAAAAAAGTGGTATATATATCAAGCAGCGCCCATGTTTAGGTAGTGGAAACCTTTACAAATTTGCCTTGCAAAATTCTGCTCATGACTAGGAAACTGACGCTGACGACATAAAAGGCTGCCGAGTAGCTCGGATCAAAACCACAATCAACTTGTAGCAAGTATATGAGAAACGAGCTACTACCGACCAAGTTTCGTAATGCGCGCGTTTAGAACCATTTAAAATCTTCATGCCATCAAATGAGTGATATCAATTACAGGCTTCCCTTTTGTTACAAAATATGTGGCGTCTCATAGCCGCCTTCAGTGCAACGACTATGACCTTAAAATAAAGTTTCTGTTTATGCCATTTTGGCTGGCGATCTGATAGGTTTATCACAGAATACAGTTGCTTGAAATCGAAAGTAGTCTGATCTTGAAACCATGGCAACTCAAAGCCAAGCTATATGTAGCCTTCTTCTACTTAAGCTTGCCAAACGCAAAGAACTCTTATAAATTTTATGGACACAAAGGGATACCCAATAGCATGTTGCATGTAACTAGTTGTTGAGAAGCCTTATACGTCATCTATTTAAAGTTATAATGTTTTAATGTGCATCATATGGAAACATAGTTGAAGATATTGTACACAAAATGAGTTGATAGGGACCAGTGGGTGAAGTTGATTCCCTAAATAGCTACAGACGCAAACCAGTACGAAAGTACCATACCAAAAATATTGTCTATTGGAATATAAGTTAGGGTTGTGGTATTGGACAAAAATTCAATTATTTTTCTCTCGTTGGCTTTCCAGGAATGCGATGGACACATTCGCTATGCTACATGTTCATCTCATAGTGATCGGCATCCCTGCACTGATATGCTTCCTTTCAATGCTGGCTCTTGTGTATCTATTTATCAAGGAAAAGTGTTACAAACGTAAACAAGATATCGAGGCTGCAAAAGAGTATGCGCAAAAAAGTGCCCATGCTGGCTTAGAAACTCCTAAATACCCTCCTGCACAACGGAAGAATGCAACACTTCAAAAATTTCCACCAATCGCTGAGGAGACAATCAACCAAGTGCAGTTCGATGTCGAAAAAGACTCACCCGAAAGGCAGAGAAAAATAACACAGACATCGTACATCGAGGATATGTAACTTCCACTGATGACTAATGTAATATAACTATGGGAAGTTAAAAGAATGGATTTAGAAGCAAAGCAAATGACCACATCATATCCTAGGATAAATCAATATGGCTTTGTCTGCACAAAAATTGGGTCCGAACTGCAAGGCAATGGCAAGGGTTGGTGTGGATAATCGAGACATCAAATTGCCATGGCTCCCCTATATGCATGATGTGATTACAGTAGATCCGTATTTTAAGATTATAGATTAATCAATCTATAAATGGTATGGTATCTGAAGGAAAGATGTCTGAGAATAGCGATCATGGACCATACATAAATAACGTGGGCATAAAGGGGGAGGCAGCAATGCGGAGGGAAAGTGATGACGTCACAAAATCAAAAGTTTTGGAAATAGGACGATTTGACTCCAGATATCTAAATGCAACCCTATAATAGGATGTTTCTCAAAAAAACAAACCTGTAGTGTACACAGTGTTTAAACTAGAGGCATTTGAATTTTAAAAATCTCTGGTCAAAACTCTCTTAATTTTCCTTGGATCCTTAAATTAGGATCCAGCATCAAATAACAAGGTTTTGTTAGAGAGATTTAAAACTTTGAAAGCTGATATCTCGGTGATGGGAAAAGGCATTACTTTCAATTTTGGCCATTGACGTTCTCACTAATAGGGCAACATGAAAATTGAGTATTTTTCCATAATTCGAACGTTTTCACAATCGTGACGTCACACTTTCCCTCCGCATAGGATTTTGCTGATGTCATAAGAAAAAAATGCTACCAAAGCACTCATCTGTAAATGTTGTAGGGGTGTCGCCAAGTAGCTTCCTTTTTCTTTTAATAATTTTGACCTCATGTACTAGCATTGTACTATTTTCTATTTATATAATTTGTAAAGGCTTTATCTCTCGTTTCATCTCTTGTTTAATTACTGCCTCCAAATCCTTATGAAAGTCATGCGGTTAATGCCTACTGTAGTGATTATCGACCAACTAAGATACAATTCTGGAATATGAAATATGCAAATTTACCGAACCCCCGTTCCAGAATATCGTTGAGTTTGCAAAAAGAGCATTTTGGAGACTTGCATGTCAGACCTCCCTGCTGCTAAGCGGAGAGGTCTCGAAAACAATTAATACTAGAAATTGACACTCCTTTCATGTGGCAACTGTCTTGCGTGATGTCTTCCATTTTCACCGAAATTTAGTAAAAACGTAACTTCTACTTGTCCAGGATTGTAAATGAGCCCCGCTGATAACATGTCCTATTTCTCTGGTGGTCACATTAGGGATCAGTCAAAAAGTACGTTCCCTCATTTTGGACTATTCTTACGCCTCCCCATCATATTTGATTGTGTTTGTTTTTGCAAGATCTTATGTCTTTATGAACATTCGCTTTCACCTCGACCCCCTCCCCCCTCACGTAGACAAAAGGGCATATACAGGAAAAGAAGAAACAAAAGACATCGTTTAAATGAAGAAAACCAAGGAAACCAAGGAAACCAATCAAAATTTCGAGAGTAAATATAGCCTACTTTGACGAAAGTACGGTGAAAACTAAATCCCAGACGCACCTTTTATATCACGTTTCTATAATCATGAGGCAAACATCTTCTCAAATTCCCGTAAAATTAATTGCGGGAAAAAGAGACATTTTCACATTTTTCACAATCCAATTTTTATGTACCAACGAAGGGTTAAGTTTGACCATCCCTTATAACTACCGATTGTTATATCTACCCATTCAAATTACTGATACACAAAGAGTACAGAGGAACCAAAAGGGGTTGGGCAGATCTTCTGGTGGCTATTCACGCACTAATTGTGAACCCAAAGTAGTCAATCAGCAAACATACATCCTTGTCGTTGATTACTACAGGATTTTGATACTCAATGCAATACGAAGTCATTCAATGTGATAATTCGTATGGGCTTTTCACCAAACCTTTTTTACCTCCTGCAAGGACTGTACGTGCACCATATCGCTATGATTCGTATGAATGATGATCATACAAAACCTTTTAGAATGGCAACGGCATGCGCCAAGGGTGCAAAATATCGCCCAGGCTCTTTACTCTTTCCGCAGAAGAGGATTTTCTGAAGACATGGAAGTGAGATTTTCACTAGCAAAGAAAAGAAACCTTGAACTAATAAACATTTGGAAGGGCAGAGGAATTCGTTAAGTTGTAACACAGAGTGCTGTAATTGCCCTAGTATGGCCTGTTCTGACCTACGGTACAGTGGCGTGGGCCCTGAAAGCTGCTGATATTAAGCAGTTACACTCATTAGAGCTATGGGCGTACAGGAGGTTCTTGCGTCTCAGTTGGACGATGACAAAGCGCACCGAAGTAAGTGTTCTAAAAGGAAACGGTTGTCAAGCAGGAATTAATCCAGATTTTGAATTAAAAAAAGTAGTTTTATTGGACACGCTTACAGAGACAGAGGTCCGGTCAAGGGCATTGTGATCGGCCCACACCCAGGCCCAAGAAGAAGAGGACCCCATAGGAAAGAGTTTTAATACAATATCAAAAACTTGAAAGATAGGCCTACCAGTCTTTACTGGTTTGTACGAGCAACAGAACATCACGACAACTAGAGAAGGATGATTGAATCTTCTGTCCAGATAGAACAGTAAACTCCGTCAGCGAAGATCCTGAAACTGACTGAGCACTAAACAAGAACATCTGTGGATAATCAGTATTTGGCTGTTATGGTTGCGTTCGTAAACAAAATAATAAAGTCAGTCTCGTTCAGAGTAGTGCTTAATTTTTCGTGAAATGTAGCACCGTTGATTTTCTGCTACTTTCTTAATAATGAAGGTGTACTTTGTTAACCATGCGGTTAAAAGCAAGGTCTTCCAGCTCCCTATGAAGTTCCCTTCCCTTCCTCTTTGTGAAGGAGCTTTGTTTATCTATAAAGGGCGCTAACCCGGGTAGATTTGTATGATATTACACACAATTCTATGCCTCTCAGTTTTTTCGTGTTGAAGCAGAAAAAGCGTTTCCAAAGGTGATGGTGATGCCACTTACATGCTCTTAAATGGTCTTATGTTACCTCAGCTTCTTGGGGAATAAAAAACGAACTTACAAATAGATACGGGAGCAAAATCAATACTTAAGCATTTCTTAACGTTTCTTGTGATAATGTAAGTGTAAAAGATTTTGTTGGAGTGGTTTACTCCTCCATGACTCTCACAGAATACCTGTACTTAATAAACACAGAATACCTTAGTCGAAAGATTTTCTAAACCAGCCCACACGATTGCTGTCCATACATGTAATCAGAGTGAAGTGCAGAATCTGCCGGTTACTAATGTCTTGACTCTATTTTGGCAGAGTACATAAAGATGTTCATGATAGGGGTTTTTAGTGTTATTACCCTCTTCATGCCATAAAAGTAATGTTATTCGTGTACCAAAATTTCTCTGTATTTTGAAATTCCCAATTTGTCAAAAATAGTACATGCATTTCTGATTTTGATGCTAGATTGGTGTTGACTGACACGACTTCATTATGAAACATTCAGATAGGATACCTTGGGAATAAGCACATGTGTCACTAGATGCAAGCCCAAACTACATTCTCCCAAATTCCTGAAGGTTCACTGCTGAATATGCACCTTAAGTGGGCAAAGGAACACTGAAAATTGTGCACTAAAAAACCCCTTGTTTTCTCTCCCTATTTTTTGTTCTTAAAAATGTTTGAAAGTTTTGAAGAGTGGCTCCCTATTTGGGAAAAACACAATAAAAACCAATTCACCAGAATTAGTGAATCGTCTTCCAATACAAACCATAGATTAGTTCCCATAGAAATTTTCAGAAATATTTTTTTGTCTAATATTTTATAACACTTGGAGCCTAATATTTGGAGAATGCCAGACAAAGGGTATGCATTTACTTCCAAATGGGGTGCATAAGGTTGATGACACTTCATGACAGTAAGACATAGCTGAGATACCTAGGATGGATCTCTACTTCATATGGCACCACCCCATACTGTACTAGCATCAGTATAATTTAGTATACAACACCTGTCAACTTACTTTAGCTATTTTCAACTGTGCAAAGTATACTTTCTACAGGTTTTGATGTTGAAAGAAAAGACATAAATATGTGCTTCTTGTTAACTTAACATGGATCATCTGCTTAAAAGGATTGCAATTTTCTATCAATACAGTATAATTTCAGTATTCTATAATATTCCATATTCCCTTATTATTAGCAGGAAATCATCCACTAAGAATGTGGCATTTAGATCCTCAGCACATCCATTGAGAAACTCTATTTTACTTGGAGGGTCCCTTGCTGCTATTGATACTGCCATATTTAGTGCCATGTACTCCCCTTCACTGGGTCTAGGGCGGCACCCATGTACAACTTATACCAAACTGTGTTTTGAAAGTAGCTAATCCAAGGTCTTACTGCTAGATATGTATTGTTTTGACCAATCAGTGTATGTGGAACTATTTGCGGCTAACTATTTAATTCCACCAACAAACTATTTGATCCAACACTGCATATTATGTTATGTATATTATGCCAGTCCTCTCTCCCATCCACACTTTCACTTCTTTTAGAACTTGCTGCGCCTACCCCAACCATCAAATGAATAAATAACTAAGGCTTTTCAGTCTGCCTCAGACAATCCTTCAAACACTTGCAAACATTAAAATATGAACCCTTTGCACTATTCTTAGTTTTGAGTTTACTTGATATGTTCTCTTTGTGGCATTTTGCCACATAAGAAAGGTATGATGCATATCTTATTATAGGATTGTTATCAACAAAAACCCTTCCAAAGGAAACTTGGCCTGAAAGTATGTTGGCACTGCACTTTCTATACTGACAACAATAAAAGCTTATGAATGTTCCATGCTGAAGATTCAAGGCAAAACATTAAAACTAAATATGCCTTTATCAGGATGTATTAAAAGGATCAACATAGAATACCTAGCAACCTTACAAAGAATGACAATTGATGTTGGTGAGAGGGTTTATTACAACACGAGCCAAAACAGATATGCACTATTAAAATTATGTCAGACTCTCTCATCAATGGAGCTCACAGAGTCAATGCAAATACTTGTAGGATGACCAGTCATCATTGATCACTGTTTGATGATTCACACCAAAAAAAATTATTTCTATTTGAATTAACATTATGGTAAGTCCAGATTTTTTATGATACTTTCTGCAATAGGCCATAAGCACTTTTGTTGCATTTCTAATTTATTTACAGCCTTAATTTACAAACTAGGTATTTGCGGTGGCTACATCTAAATGAAACTGATTACGAGAATCCCTGTGATTCACATTAGCTGTGTTGACAAGATCAGTTCTCAAAACCATTTTACTCAAAACTGTTTTAAAGCAAAAGGGGTTTGAGAATGGTTCAGACTGAGAACACTTTTTACGCTATATAACCAAGACAAGATTAGGGATGAAAGCTGCAGACTAACTGTGCTTGTTGTCAGACATATAAAAGTGTCCGATTGTGCCACATTTGCTGCTCAATTCCACTTTTCCAGATTGAGATTATCAAGGCTCTTAAAACTTAGATTCGTACATGAATGAAATAGATAGAAAGAATTACCAAAGTTCCATCTCATATTCTAAGGGGGAAGTGATGCAACTTATTTGCCTTCGGTGTGTGAATCATTAACTTCTTCTACACATTGATGTAAAAGGAAAGAATTCATTGCATTTCCGAATTTCTAGGAAACATATAACACTGAAGGCCTCAGTATTAAAGTTTTGATTTATGCAAAATTAGTTCTCTGTCTTAAAACTGGTTTGAAACCTACTCCTTAACTGTTTTGGGTAAAACAGTTTTGAAAACCATTTTGAATACAGTTATGAGAAATATCACTCACTCTGAACCGACTTGAACTTTGGAACTGTACTCAAAAATCATTTTAAACCTTGGTGTGAATGCAGTGTTTGCATAACATCATACATGAAATTACAAAGTATGTCTGCCGGTATCCTTTCAGTGGCTACTAGAAACACCACAACAACTTCTCCATGACCCAATTTTACATCACTTCTAGAACATCATTAATTTAAACAGTCTTTTACAAACTATTGTAACTTGCTAAAAAAGAAGAGAGCTTAGACTACTTCTGACTGTGGAGCACAAAAGGTTGGGTCCAAGCTTAGGAAGTATATATGTATAGTCAATCCTAAATTCTCACTACCAGCATCAGCTAGTGTCGGCCACATCTACATTGTTTTGCAACTGATCCCCTTTCCAAATAACATTTGTAAATATAGAGAGCAGTTGAAGGCCTACATTCAATTTTTTCCGCTATTTTACTATGGGAAAAGCCACTTTCCTTCAAAAATCTTACAAGCAGATCCTTGCACCAAAGTTCTCTACATTTCAACATGGCTTTCACTTGCTTGAATTAAAAGATTATGATACTTTGCAGTAAAACCTAATAAATTTGTATGATATATACTATCTAATAGAACGTCAGCATTTCCTTTGGTAACAATTTCAGTAAAGCCCGGCTCCATTTTGGTGAAACTTGGTTACATGTTTTACTGTTTTGCAGGACACCATTTTTGCTGCAAGTGTTCAAATACTTTTGGGAGGTTAGTGTGTATAGATAGGCCTATATATATGTGAGTATATGCATGTATATATAGAATTCGGTGAGAATTCGGGATCAACTAGCCGGATTGTCGACTTTACTATTGCACTATAAAGTCTTCGCTTTCGGAGTTGGAGATCCTGGGTTCGAACCGGGCCAGCACCCCAAGCACTTCATGTTTATGAGATCTATACTATGTAGTTCATGACT